>JAUCMT010000056.1:14442642-14483843 GCA_032357475.1 Enteromius thamalakanensis
ATTCATACTTTTCATGCTGTAAAAGAGAAGAGAAGTGTGTGTGTGTAAATATTTACATATATATTAAATATATGTGTTTATATACTGGATTAAATATATATATATATATACTGTATATATAGTGCTGTCAAATGATTAATTGTGATTAAACATCCAAAATAAACATAACATATGTGCTTGTACTTTGTATATTTCTTATAAATAAATACACATATGCATGTATATATTTACGAAAAATGTTATATTGTGTATTAAATATATTTGTATATACTATAAATTACATAAATATAAATATACACATTTAAATGCATGTAAATATTTTTTAAATATATACCATATGAATGTATATTTATATATACATGATAAATATATACAGCACACACGTATATTATGTCAGCAAAAACCTTTATTTTAGATGTGATTTTTCACCATTAATCATTTGAAAGCTATATCTATATAATATATGTATTATATTATTTTATTTAATTAAAGACAAAGTTTAGCATGTGAAACTATGGGACTTCATGTCAACTACGTATGCAATAATTGTCTGGCTTACATCACTGTTTGATATTATTTGATAACACCTTTCTTTTGTTTTTTTGCAGTTTTGGAAAAAAGTGAATTTAAGGATGAGCCTCTTCTCTTTCGCTTCTTTGCCGATGAGGAGATGGAGGGTTCCAACACCAAACACAAGCCCATAAAGCACGATCTAAAAATAGTGGAGAATGTCATCGCCAAGTCGCTGCTGGTGAGAGATGTCGTCTGTAATCGCCTACAGCTGATGCCACTTACAATAGCGCACGTTGGCGTGAGCCCATGTGGTTTTTATTCACTTGCATGGGGCTTTTCTGCTTCGGCACGTACGGGGGGTCTGAACTCGGGCCAGCTCTGACTCTAGAGTCATCACCAGTAATTATGCTTGACTGTTTCTAAACCAGCCTCTCATTACACTTAAACATGCAGTCAACTGGTTTGACAGTTTTGGCACACGAGAGACTGAAGTTCACATTTTAGGAGCAGCTCCAAAACATGAATTTGTCACTGTATGCCAAAGCCAAAGCAACTAAGTCATGATAACTGTAAAATGTGTACTCTGATTTCAGATAAAGCCAAGTGAAGGAGGCTATGGCTTCACGCTAGAAGACCGAAACAGAGTGCCCATCGTCAAATCAGTAGAGAAAGGTTCCCATGCTGAGGTGTGTGTGATACCTTTGTGTTGGTGATTTAGAAAAACAGAAATCCTATTTTATTTGAGTCATAAGGTCAGCTACCTTTGCTTCAAGACCCAGATTTTACTTTGGTTATCAGGTGGTGAGTTGAGTTTTTCTTCAATATTTTTTATCGTACAAAAGTAAAAGTGACACTTTCGTACAAAAAACAAAAAAGATTTACTGACATTAAAAATATAATTAAACTTTATTTGATTTATTACTTGTGCGCAATGCACATTTCTTAATATTAAGTCGAAAATGTGTTTTAATGACACCATTGTTGATGATTGAGTGATCTTTGAACAGTTTGGGTCATTAAATGCACAATATTTAAAGTGTACCTAAAGTATATTTGCAATAGTTCCACTTTAGCACAATGAAATGTGACCCTTGACCACAAAACCACTCATAAGGGTCATATTTTGTCATATATTTCAAATACATTTGAGTGTATTTATTTTTTACTAGGGTAGATGTTTATGGTTGTTTGAATTTTTTATTATTATTGGCTTTTTCAATGCATTTCCTATATAGCAAAATATAAAAGTGGGGTTTAAATAAGAATTTACACAACTGTTGTCAAGCTCAACTTTTAATTAGCTTGTGCTCAATCAGACCAATTAGGCATCAATTGAATCCTTAAATGTTTATAATTACCAATTAATTGTGGTAATGAACATTTTGATGTTTGTGGTTGCGGGCTTATAACACAAATAGACGTCAAATTACTCGTCTTGAGATTCCTTTTTAGTGCTTTAATACGTTCGATCTGTTAGATCAAACCCTGGTAAATGTGGTAAGTTGAACTTGCTCGGTTCTGACGTAGAGAGGGTAATGCTAGCCAGACCTGAAGTAACTTGTGCGTCACAGTAAGGGGCTCCACGCTGCATTGCATGTGGATCTGTTTCCAATGAGGAGTAGACCCAAAAAGCAATAAAATCCAGCTGTGCACTTACATAGATGAAGAGCTGTCTTGTAAAAATAGCAAAATGGATTTTCGTGTTTGTAACTGAAAAAAAGACAGTGACCAAGACAGAGAGGATAAGGTAAAGAGCTATAGTAAAAAGAGAAAGGTGAATGAAAAAGGGAAAGAGAAAACAAGTGAAAAAGAAAAAGCTGTCCAAGTGTTTTCTCAATGTAGAGGAAAAACACGAGCCGGAAACGGAGGACTGTGCGTTTTATTGTAAGAGAAGAATGGTTATATTTATAGCTGTCAAGAGACGTGTCCAATCCATTCAGTCAAGCACAGAGTGAATGAATTACATCCACTTGAGAGCTCAGAGCAGGAAGTTGCACATGTAGATGAAAGGATTGAACCCTGCACCTGTGAAAAGGAAATTTATCTATGCTTTCAGTCATCCATTCTTGCCCATACTGTACATGAGATATATACATCAACCTCAAAATTACTATTTTACATCCACGAAGGCTGCATTAATTTATATATTTATATTTATCCATTTATATATTATTCCTTTATTAATCCAGTCTTCAGAGTGAAATCATACCCATATGCTGATCTGATGCTTAGGAAGCATGTGTATTATTATGAATGATGAAAACAGTTGTGCTGCTAAATAATTTTGTGGAAACTGTGATACTTTTTATGTTTAGGATTATTTGATGAGCATTCAGAAGAACAGGATGCATTATGAAACAATGTAAAACAATTGACTGTCACTTTGTTACTTTAATGTGTTCAATAAAATTGCATTTTCAAATAAAAGGGTTCTTTCATAAAATTAATAAATAATTAAAAGTTAAATCTCAAACTTAGAATACTTTGAATTATTTACTTTGTCATAGCTTTTTGGAGCCGCTGTACATCTAGGATTAGAGGTTTTTTGATATTTCTGTGTGTCTCTTCCTGTGCAGATGGCTGGTCTGGAAGTGGGGAAAAAGATCTTTGCTATTAATGGGGACCTGGTCTTCTTGAGACCTTTTCAGGAGGTGGAAAACTTCCTAAAGCAGTGCTTCCACAGCAAAGGTCCCCTCAGAGTGCTGGTCAGCACCAAACCCAGAGAGTGAGCGGAAAACCCCTGTGATCTAAAGACTTCATAACACCATGCAGACTGATATCAATTAAATAAAGAAACCTGCAGATAAACATCATTTTATTTATGAATATCAGCTTGATATTTAACTGCAGCTCAGAATACACCACACGTTTAGAGCAACAGCTGGAATATGGGGTATTTTTGTGACCGAATTGATGTCTGTGTGTCTATCTGCTTCACAGGACTGTGAAGATCCCAGACTCCGCAGACGGTTTGGGCTTTCAGATCCGGGGGTTCGGGCCATCTGTGGTGCATGCGGTTGGCAGAGGTAAGAGCGAAACAGAAAGAAAGGAAGAGAGAAAAACTAGGCTGGGCTAAAGGAAGTTACTAGTGCCCTTTATATCCTACTGTGTTTTTGAACCTCAGCTGGATCACAGCTGGAGCTGTAGGTACATGACTTGACTTGAGCCAGATTGAGCATCACACACACATATATATCTATATATAGAGAGAACAAGCTGCACAGCGCTCACTTCCTGCTGTGTCTGCAGTGCATTCTCATCAAACATGACGAGAGATAAATGAAAAAAGAAAAACATTCCAGCTTGCACTGTCATCCTTATAGAGAATAAGAGAAGAACAGTCCTCACTTTACATCGAACCGAAGATACTTGCATCCAAAAATGTCATTTACAAATTCTAATTCAGTTAAAAAAACAGTTAATTTGATTATTCTCTTGGAAAGAATTTGCATGAGGTTTATAAATTGTGGATGATTCTGGTCAAAGTGAGCAAAAATATGTTGCAAAGACTGATATATAGGCTGACATTTGGTATTTTTCAAATACCGCTAAGTTTCTCAGTTTGGCCAATAAGCACCAGATGATGGGACTTTTTATTTTGACATTTATTGGTTTATGTTGCATATGCAGCCAATGAGCTTTCTGCTTTATATTTAAATGGTTGGTTAGCATTCACTAGTGCATTTTACAGCACCTCCACCTTCCCCAGCTCCACCTGTATACAGTAGATCCACAACCCGGTAATTTTATATGCTATTTGCTATTTACAGCAGTCCCAAATGCCCACAGCTCCATATCAGCGTATGAATTTGCAATAACTAGTTCCTGTACTTGCAGCAATAATCTGAAACAACAGCAATAACCAACAACAGCATCAATTCAGCAGCGTAGCAGACCTATTCTGCCAAGACAAAATGCACTAACATTGTCTTATTCATTACCATGTTAAAATCTTCTGAGAGTTGTCATGATATAACTATGGTGACATGTCAATACTTTTAGCTAGGTTTTGCTTGTTCTTAAACCAGAACTAACTAGAATAAATTGTGGAATGTACTGTATGTTTATTTGTATTATAATATTTTTAGCAGGGTAGTACTGAAACATCAATTTGAGTATATCTGTCCAGATTTAGAAGGTCAGCTGCTGCTTCAGGTGATTACTGTTCATAAGCTCAGTGGGGAGTTATGATAATTATTACCTTGCCTAGTGTGAGAGGGGGAAAAATGCAGTGTAAAGACTTCAGACCATAAAGTGTGATTATAGAAACACAGGAACGTCTTTCAGAGGCACAGGAAAATATATTCAATATAAAGATGTGTTTAGGAGATTATGCAAGCAAACTATAAATATTGAGTCTCTGCAGTCAAATGTTGGCCTATAGTCTTCAGACATGTTTTATAGGTACCACACATCATTTACAGAAAAACAAGTCCTTACCATCACATGCTGTAATGCAGAAAGTGGCATATATGCCACTTTTAAATATGAAACATGAAATATGAAAGAATTTTTACTACAGAGAAATTTACTGGGCCATTTTGTGTGCTTCTGCTTCGACATCTAAGTAGCTATTCATGGGTCTACTTGTAAAAATGCTTATGTGTTTAGGAGATTTGTGTTGATTAATGTTTCTCCCTTCTTCATTGTGTATGCACAAAAACACTCTGTTTCAATAGTGAACTGCCTCACTGTCTACCAGCTACATAGGCAGATACCAGTACCCTAGACAGCATACAGTCTTAAAAAAGTGAGACACTGTGACATGGAAACAGCTCTTAAAAAAACAGCAAATGCTGGTTAGGTATGTTTTTAAGCTGGGAGGTTGGTTTGAGCCAAAATACCACGGTTACAACACTTTTACTATGTAACCATGGTCAATATTCATAACAATACATAGAACATAAAAATATATAATACATTTTTATTTTGTTTCCAAAACTGTACACCGATTTGTTTTATATAACCTTTTCAAATACTGAATGCTTTTGGGTACTTAATTTTATTTGCATTGTCCATCATTTTGCATTCTTCTATTATATGCAATGCTTTCTTAGAATTTGGCCAAATATATCTTATCTACTGTATCTTCCTGTTTCCAAAAAGGCACTGTTGCGGCAGTCGCAGGCCTGCATCCGGGTCAATGCATCATTAAAGTGAATGGCATCAATGTGAGCAAAGAAAGCCATGCCAGTGTCATCGCCCACGTCACAGCCTGCAGGAAGTACCGGCGTCCCACACAGGTAAGACTGCGAGCATCTCTCAGCCCCTCCTTGGAAATGCACTATTTCTGACCTTTCTAAGTAGTAAATCTTTATATCTAAAACACTACAAAGCATATAACAAAACCCTTTGTGATCCTGTTCGGGTCATTAGCCAGCAATAATACTAGTTATGTATTCATGTATTCTGTACACACTTTCTGAGTTGGAGGGTAATACAGGACAGGGTTGGCACAGACTGAAGTAGGACGATGTGGTTGGCACGTTGGCTGGACTCTGGTTTCCATCAGACATGGAAAAAGAACGAGGGATGCCCACCCTCCCACTAAGCAGGGATTTGCAGCCCACCATCCAAAAGAGGGAAATGTAGGGGAGATATTGACAGAAACAGAGCAGAGGTGGATGTGCTATAGTCTGTTAAGCACATAAAGGCCCTGAGATACTCATAGCAAAGTTCTTTATTCTTCAAAACTTAGGAGTAAAAGGAAGTTTGAAATACAGTACCTAAGCGTGACAAAGGTGACAGCAAAAATGCTGTCAATAGTGTAGCACTGTACTGTGTGTAGTACAGTTCATTCAGAAGCCACTTTGTCACCAAGTAACAAGAACTTGTTGCAAAATCTGTTTGAGGAATCTTTTTGAGAAAACAATTTCCAGTTATACAGATTCCAATTCAAATGACTGCATTTTGCACACAATCATAATAAGTGTGACCACACCAGTTTATTCTTTGATTTTTCATGAACTCTTTTGGCCTTAATGGGAAACCAAGTTCAGATTTAAAGGGATAGTTCGCCGAAATATTTCAAGTGTTCACGCTTCCTCATAAAATATTGATAAGCGGGTTTGGTGCGCTACCCAGGGAGCAGGCCGGGAGAACAGCGGGCTTGAACCCTAGTGATTAGAAATCTAGCGAGGGTAAGAGCTCGGTGTCCGACTTGAACTCCGGCTGCCCCCCGGAGTGGGAAGTTGTGTTTAAAAGGGAGGCAGAAGGGGAGGAGGAGTGTTGCAAAAAGCGAGATGAGGATGAATGGGAAGCTGTGGTTTTATAGTGCTTTGGAAAGGGTTCGATTGGGTGATCGTAACAAGGGTGATTAGCTGATTGCTAACAGCTGCGGGCAATTCGTCCAGCGATCCACTCGAACTATGTTATTATCAAAACATCTATTAAAATTCTGTTATTAATTACCCTCATGTCGTTCCAAACTCAAGACCTTTTTTGATTAAAATCCGAGGGGTTTCTGACCCTGCATAGACTGCAACTCAACTAACTTGTTAAAGGCCCAGAAGGGTAGTAAGCACATCTTTAAAATTGTCCATGTGACATCGGTGGTTCATGCTTCTGTGTCTTATGGGTTTGGAACGACATGAGGGTAAGTAATTAATGACAGAATTTTCGTTTTTGGGTAAACTATCCTTTTAATTGAAAGTTATACATTTGCTCTACATTTAAAATCATTGCTATCTAGTAGAAAAAAAATGAAAATGTCCGATGAGAGTGTGTTATCAACTCACAAACCATGTTTTGAAAGCAAGTCTGTCTGAATAGCTTTTGTTGTTTCTTGTTGCAGCAAGACTCCATTAAATGGGTGTACAACAACAGTGAGAGTGCACAGGAAGACCACCAGAAAACCAATCAGAAGCCCGCCACAAGGGAGAATGGAGATGTGTTTGAGTGTAAAGTTGAAGGTGCTGTTACACATACAAGTGCAAAAACACAAATATGTATATAAAATAAAATAAAATTACATTAAATTACGTTAAGTAGAGTAAGTCAAGAGTTAAATATTTAATTGAATTTAATTTAAATTTTAATTTAAATTTACAAGTTTCACTTTAGTAGAATTTACAGGACAAGATTCTATATATCTTAATTACTTTGATTTTAACATTTAACATTATAAAAAAAAAATATTATCACATTTTTTGCCTTTTTGACTTATACTTATAGTTGACATTAGAATTATTTTCCATTGCTTCGTTTTCATCGATTTCAAAATCATTGACAAAATTAACACTTTTCTTCACCTTAACTGGCAAAAAATATTTATAAATGTTTGTATCATGTTTATACAATGATTTGGATTTGGAGCTTTAGCCATCAAAATATTGGCTTTGGATTGTTTTTGTGCTTTTGTCTCTTTTGATCTGCTCAGACTAGTAACACTGACACAAACTTGTGTGTGTGTGTTCAACAGAAGTCATGGACAAGTTCAACACAATCGCCATTATAGATGGAAAAAAAGATCATGTGAGCCTGACAGTGGATAATGTGTATCTGGAGTACGGTGTCATGTACGAGTACGATAGCACGGCTGGCATGAAGTGTCACGTCTTGGAGAAAATGGTGGAACCAAAAGGCTTTTTCAGCCTCACGGCCAAGGTAGAGTCACATGAGTCATCCCACAGACACAACCCAGCCATCGTGTCTGCTGTAAAGCGCCAGTAAATTAATTCATACAGAAGCAGAGGAGGCGACAGGGATTGTCTTGTACATTTGTAAGGGCCTCTTCACAGTTCAGGCGTACCGCACAATCACTGATAGAAGCTGACAGCAGAGTATATTAAACCAAGTGTGTGTGACAAATGAAAGTGGTCTTTACGACCCCCTGCTGCGGAATAAAAGGATAAACACTTTAAATCACAGAGCTTGTCGCTGTGTGCAGACTATGGAAGGAAAGAGACATAAATGATTAAGGTGGAACTTTGCTGTTGCAGAAGTTTTTGCGTGAATTTAGCTGACTCTGGAAGTACATTATACAAATATACTAGCCTGGGCCCGCCCATACTTCCTTTGACGCTACATTCACTTCGCGAGCAAAGTTATTCTGGCAAAGCTGCCGTTTTAAAGCATTTCCGTTCCCAAAAAAGTGGGAACCAATGAGAAACGAGCTTTTCTATTTTGTTTTACGAGTTTTGCAAGTGCTTTTTAAAAATTTTGCATCAACAAGGCTGCGTGAGAGAAAGAGATGCGGTTATGTGAAGGGTGTTATCTGTTGTTGATTATTAACGTTAGCTTAAATATGTTTCGCACTGTATTGCATCCTGTGGTGTGTGATCTGAGCTGCTCCGAATAGCTGTTTATCACGCTTGTTTACAAATGAACGCCATATTTCATTTTCTAAAAGTGGATTTCTGCAATTTACAATCGACATTAATGAACCAACAGCAGTCAGCAGTTGTTGCCAAGCAATGGGGGCATCGCAGCTTGAGAGTGACGTTTTAGAAACGCTAGCTAGTGGGACTCTGATGTATTGACATGTTATACATATTAAGACTTTCGTTTGTTTGAAATTCCCTTAACTGCCAACAATTTCTGCTTTATTACAAACATCTGCTTGGGTAGGTCTGCACTTCCTCTGAGAAAACTCTCTTCAGAGAAATGTTCATATTTCAGTGCTGTTAGGCAGATTACATCCAATTGTTATGGTCACAGTGTGCTCTCAGAGCTTCTCCTCTCCTCCACAGTATCACAGGCAGAGGCTCTTATGAGAAAATAATTTTACCACTGTCTGTGTTAAATGTATTTTTATTGCTCTACTATTCTTGGTTTTATCTTATATATAAGATCAAACAAAAACACTAATAACATAAGAACTAATTTTTTTGTATTCCTATTCCTTCTTTATTTGTTACAAACAGCATTAGAGTGGTTTATCGTCAATGTTAGAGTTTTTTCAGTTCAAAGGTACACATTGAAATGTCAACCACAGTACCTATATATACATTAAATCCATAATATTCATCCATCCATAATAAAACGTACCTCAAATGGCTCTGGGGGATATATAAAGTCTACTGCAGCAAACTGATGCATTTTTGTAAGAAAAATATCAATATGTAAAATGCTACAAAGGTTTTTCCATCACTTCCACTAACTGTCATTTTTGGCAGATGATGCATCGATGATGACATATGCATTGTACACGGGCCTGTGAGATATACTAGTCTCGCATACTTGTTTACAGGAGCACAGAAAGCAAGGTCTCTGACATTGTTCTTTACAAATCCTTGTTTTGTTCTCCTAATTCATGACTAGTGTTTTGATTCTAATTACTAGTTTGTCACTAATCACTAGTAAGCAAAAGGGAGTGATAAGTGTTTATGCAGTGATTTTGCTGAAGGGGGCCTTTATTTACCCCCCGGATAGTTGAAAAAAAAAAACACCCACCTACTGCCATTCTAACACTTGGAAGAGCAAATTTTAATATAACCCCATTGTATTTGTCTGAAAGAAGAAAGTTATATACACCTAGGATGCCTTGGGGGTTAGTAAAGCATGGGCTAATTTTTATTTTTGAGTAAACTAACCCTTTAGGGAAATAAGTGTTGGATAATAACCACAAGGGAAAAACAAAGTTTTGTGTATCTGTTTTAGGAAATGCATGCAGTGTTTCTAGCTCACTTGACCTACGGCAGTTTTGCTCACGTTAGCCGTATTACTGACGGTGGTATATGGTATCTGACCAAAACCCTTTTTTTCTGCCGGAACTCATGCTCTGTGTATTTCTTTGTGTGATTTGTTAGATTTTAGAAGCCTTGGCCAAGAACGATGAGCAGTTGGTGCAGACTTGCAGTCGACTGAGCTCCAGCACAGATCTCATCCCTGAGGACCTGCAGACCAGATTCAGTGCAATGTGTGGCGAGAGACTGGAGCATATCAATCGAAGAATCACCAATTACAGGAAGGTCAGCTAACACTTTTTCTTACACAATGAAAAACGGGTCTGGACTGGTTGATGCTAGTCTAGCTGGTGGACCAGCATATTCATGTGCTCACTAGGAATAAAAAACTTAAAGTCATGGTGTTTGTAAAGCACTTTGCTGTGTATTTATTTTTTAGCAGAAAGAAAGCAAATTTAATACAAGTCGAAATATAAGGAACAGAGATCATTCTTAAAAAGCAATTCTGTTCACCTAAAAGTGGAAATTCATTCACTCTTTATTTTCTTTCTCTTTTCCACTGAGTGAAACTGAATGTGGGCAAATGATATTATTCCAAGCAAAATCACCATAACATAAACAAAGTAAACAAATTTATATATAATATTATTTATTTATAATATAATTTTATAATTTTAATGTCTTATTGCATAATATTTAAAATATAATTTATTTATAATATAAAATGAACACATAATCATTTTATTTTATATTTTACGAACATATTTTATTTATATTTTATATTGTATTCATTTTCTAATTTTCCTTTTTTTATTTTATAATTGTAAAAAAATTTTTTTTTCATAAAATTGTTTCTTTCTTTCTTTCTTTCTTTCTTTCTTTCTTTCTTTCTTTCTTTCTTTCTACTGTGAAATTTGTGAGAAATAGACCAAAATTAAAACCATCATTCACAGAAAGTCCTCCCCATATTTATACTGTGCATATTCAATTATGGAACCTTGACAGAATTTATATTTTTGGTTGAAACTATTTATTGTATTTACTTCTTTACTTTTTTGTAACTTTTTTCTGTATCTTTTTGCTGTAGATAAAAATACAGTTTTAGCTTTTTTTTTTTTTTTTTGACTAAATCTTGTCAGAAATGCTAGTTACAAAACACAATTTGAGACACCTGCACACCCACCTAAAACAAAATGCCATATGCTGGTGTTTTAAGCAGGGCAGATCTTTTTCTGTGCTTTAAAAAATATTTTTAATTTCTTATTGCATTTTTCTGGTTGGTGGCCTTTAGATGGCTGCAGCTAAGAAAACTTCGCTTGACTTGTAGCACTTCTATTTAGGTTACCGAACGGGAAACTGTCCCACCCTGTCCTTTTTAACACCAGCTGGCCTTGATTGATGAAATATGCGAGTCCACCAGTACCACGGGAAACAGGCTTGTGCAAAATGTCATTTTTAATTTCCATCAGCTGCTCTTATTTGGAGCAAGAAAAGGAAAATGCGTCCACACGCATCTGACAGTTTCCCTTGTTTTTCCCTGTGATCTGATTCAACATCTCACTCAGCACTGGATTAATTAGCTGTTGCTTCACTGGATATAAATAGCTCTGAACATCCCGTCTTGTTGCACAATTTCCCTTCTGCTGCGTTCTCAGTAGGGCCCCGTGAGAGGTCTGGCAGGGTCCGGACCCCGGACGCTGAAGCTCCCCGTTTGTCAAAGCTAGCCAGGAATGTGGGAAGTCCGGTCTGAGGGGAGGCTACGTGTCCAGGGCAGCTGTAACACGTCTAGTGTAGTCCGTGACCCCAGCCATTCATGACCACAGCCACAAAATCGTTATGTCATTGTTGGAAAAAGGCGAGGTTGAAATCCCTGTTCAAGGGGAGCATTGAGGTTTTGTCAGCCTGCTGTACCTGAAGCCATGACTTTGAATGCAAACAGTTTAAATCAAATATAATTTCAGGTGCAATATAGATCTATTCAAGAACAGTCTTGCTTTTAAAATAAATGACATTTATATGATTGATGTTGAAAAATGACTATCCTAACCTGCTCTTTTAGCATGAAAGCATGAAAACAATTGTTGGCCCTGAGCAAACTTTTGTGAGACCTGTTCCTAGGCATCAAGTTTAAAATAGGCTAATTTTGTGCATAAAAATATTGAATATCTTAGATTAAACATGTTTTCTATGTTCTTTGCATAACTAACACAGTCTCACGAGCAATTCGTACATATTCATACGAGGTGCCAAATTTGTGCCAATTCGTACAACCTTACTCGTAAAAATTTTTTGTACGATTTGTCTAAAACCACGTGATGGGTAGGTTTAGGGGCGGGGTTATCTTAAGGTAATTCGTACAAATTCATACGAATTGGCATCTCGTAAAATACATACGATTTAGAATAAATCGTATGAATTCGTACGAGTAAGGTTGTACAAATATGTACGAATGTACGAACACTTTAGACCTAAATTACTGTGTTTATGAGGATACTAGCCAAGACAGGAATTTTAATACATACAAGCATGTTTATTTTGTTCAAGGCCTATAAAGCAGCAAAAATAATACTCATGCTCTACATATAAGCAACATCTTCACTTGCGCGCTCCTCTTAGACAGTGCTTAGAAACTCATACAGGGCACACATGCAGCGAAATTAGATTGTTTACTTTGCTGATAGTTAAGAACCACTACTTTGAAACTATGAAAATACACCGGCCTGAACAATGAAAACTAGCCTAAGCTGCCAGCTAAGACCTTATATGAGCATAACCTGGTTTACTGCTAACACGTCAATCAGGTGATTGGAGATGTTTATAGACTGGTGTTTTTATAGTGTGTTTAGTGTATACTGTACTGAGCTTTTGAATGGTCAAAACATATAGTGTTCACAAAAAATAAACTGCACCAGAGCTTGATGGGAAAGTACTGAACTTAGCATGGGCTTATCATGTTAGCATACCAGACTCAATCCAAAGAGCCTACTGCTAACTCTTACTGAAGCCAGGTAGGTTGAAGCAACACTGTATTGTTGTTTTGGCTACAGTAGTGCAGTTTTAGATGATTTACATAGGAAAAACCAATAAGCTCCTGCTCATATTCACACAAATATTTACTGTATCGTACACTAATGCTTCTGTGCTTTCAGTTTTCACGGGTTTTGAAGAACAGGGCCTGGCCCACGTTCAAGCAGGCCAAGACCAAGGTTTCCCCTCTACACAGCAGTGACTTCTGCCCCACCAACTGTCACATCAACGTAATTGAGGTGTCTTATCCCAAGACCACTACTTCCCTTGGAAGTGCCTTCGGAGTCCAGCTGGACAACAGGAAAAACACTCTAGAGAAAGGAGGCCGCAATTCAGAGCAGGGTGAGTGAAGATAGATTCATACATGTAATGTACAAGCAGAGACTGTTTATTATAGGATGCAATGGCCAGTGTAAAGACACATATAAAAACAATGTATGGTTTTAATAGTATTTAATCTACTGCTTTGTGATTTCAGGCAAACTGAACCCCATGGTTTACGTCCAGCATAGTATCACCAGCATGGCCGCTCCATCAGGACACAGTCTGAGCAGGGCAGAAGGTCATGGTCTGCGCTTCCTGCTCCGAGAGGACGACCTGCTCATCCTGGACGCCTACCACAAACTTCTGACCAAACTCACCACCGTCGTCAAAGAGATGGAGTGCTACGCCGCACAGATTCATGAGTATGACATTTCTATCTTGTCTTTTAGCTTAATGCAGCATCTATCTTAAAATTCAATACTTACATTTACGAAAAGTCAAGTTTTGAAGTGAATCAAAACTTTTTTACTATTTCTGAACTGTTTCACTGCCCTTTGCTTTCAGAGAACTCTTTAACTCATCACAAAGATACCTTGATCATTAGAAATGTATTATCTTTCACCGGTGGACATGCTTTATTGTGGTTTATGTATTATTCTCTTTATTCTTTTGTTGGTGGCCTACCCTCTGAATGAACTGGTCTACCTGGTTATCATGCTTTTAAAGTCACAGAGAGGTTTGGAAGAAATCATAAAAACTAAATTATTATTTAGGTGTTCAGTGCAAAACAAGCATGGCTAATATTAGTGAACAGTGAATATTTAAACATACCTAATTTAAGAGGTTAGAAGGGAAATAGAAAGAGCTTTAGAATCAGAAAAAGAAAGTTTGTTACATACATAAGGAATTTGTTTTGATGACAGGAGCTTTCGGTGCAGAAAGTACAGACATAGTGCAGGCATACATATCATTTTAGGAAATAAAATAGAAATAATAAATAATAAAATAAATATAAATTAATAAATAATAAAATAAATAAAAAATAAAAATAACCCACTAATGGTAAAGGGAACAGAAAATAAATTAATGAAATCATAACTATATGGTAATTAGAATATAGAGAAAATAGAATTAAGAATTTGCAAAAGTGCTATTTTACAGATCAAAGGTTTTACGAAGTTATGTGCAAAAATATACAGAATTATAAATGTGCAAATGTTCTATTTATATATTAACAGTTTTTAGAAGTTATGAATGAATGAATGAATGAATGATTAAATTAATAAATAAAAATAAGATCACCATTAATATTATAAAATATTATTTTATCATGTGCTTTATAAATGAATTATCAACCAGACTGTAGTATAAAAATAATACATATTTTCTGATTCATATTTTTCCTGACAATAAAAATCCTAAATATACCAGAACAAATAAATACATAATTGGTTGAACTTTGTGAAGTCTTGGGTTGACATTAGCTAATATTGAACACTAGAAGGTTAATTTATTTACAGAATTTTTACATCTTCCTTGACTTTTAAGACATTTACTCAGTTGTTCAGTTTGGATGCAGCAGAAATCACGTAGATTGTTTCTAGATGTAACAGTTCTTATAACTGCTAGAGTCTCTATGGGATGTTACTGTCCCAGCAACCGTAAAATCTTTATACATTTCAACTTCTGGAACATCTGGAATATGCATTATGTCTCTAATTACCTTTTTTTTTCTCCAGCAACTAAATGTGTGTGTGTGTGACACTTTAGTAAAAAAGAGGGTGTGTTCTTCCTGTCTGAGCCGAGCTGTTGATGGTTTCATTTTCTGGAAGCACATTAACACCTTGAAGGAAACGGGACACTCTGAGGCCCCTATCCCAAAATGGATATCTGCAGAAATAAAATAAATAAATAAATAAATGCCACACGAACTCAAGCAGTACACTGTAAATGTCACTCTCCCTGAGTAATTTGCAAAGTGGCACAAACAACTAACAAGATGTTATCTTGCTTTCTCTTTCCCTCTGTTCTCTTTTGCAGTTCTATTCATACAAACTATAGCTTAAGTAAAAAAAACATCCATTATCCCATCAGCCTTTGAATTTTCATCATTACATGGACATCACATGCTCTGATCCTCGGTGGACATGATGGCAATTACAGCTAGTCTTGATCTGCGGTGGGGGCGGCACCTTTCACTGCTGCTGCCATATGCTTGTCAGTGCCGATGCTGGCTGAAGGTCTGTGAGTGTGCTTATTGGCAAGGCCGTCCTTGATCTGGTGGGGAGATAATGACCTTCCTCACAGCCCTGGGCAAGAGAGAGTGCTGTAATGGCTGCCTGGAGGCGGTTGTCAGACAGCCATCCCTATCGTGCAGCAATAATAGGGCAAATAGCAGCCGAGTAGCTCATCGGAGCTACTTCCGGAAGCCTCTGTCTCTGTTGTGGATTAAAAAGTGCATTGATCTCTACAGTTGTTGAGGTTGAAGAAAAGGCTAAGGAAAGTGTGAGGGGATCTGACGTGGGTAGTTCAGAAAGACTTGTCTGATGTTTGTTGTGGCTTAAAGGTACACTTCAGCCAAATATGAAATTTTTAGCACCTTTTGTCATTCCACACCTACTGTATGTAAAACTACACTGTATATTTAGCAGTCTTATGAACTTTGTATGTTCATAAAATGAAAGGTGCCAGTGTTCACATAAGCTGTTCTCAGAAGGATCCATTTATTCACATCGATAGCATAAAACCCATATTAAATTCTGTTCTTTTGGCTTTGGCTTCTATACTGTCCGGATAGTTAAATGCAGATGTTCTTCTCAGCTGTTTCAGATAGCAATCTCTTTTGTGCGACTTGACCAGAAGTCACATTCTGATTAGAGTTGAAAGTGCTGAGTCAGCTGCACGACATTAGCCGAATGTAAAGAGCCTCACATGTCACATAAAAGCGCTCGTGTGAATAAAGGACCGTAGGCAGAGAGACCCACGGACCCAAACCAAGATCTCCCCTGCAGATTCTCATCATCGTTCCCCTCCTCCACTTCTTCTCACTTTGATGATCGGTGCCCCTCGAGGCCCCATGCTGTGCAAACTTCCTTATTAAGCTCCAGCCAATAGCGGCGCTAGGTGCTCTATTCAGTGGCGACAGAATGGTACTCTATGGTGGCGACCTGTCTGCTTTGACAGGAGGGAACATTGTTAGAAAACCGCAAAGTTGGAGAAGTAGGTCAGCTGGAGAGGCCTTCGCGAGCGAGGCGTCGCTGGAAACTTTTCTCAGGTTCTCACTCGCAGAATTGGTTTGGGTTGGAAGTGATTCCGTTGAGGTTTTGTTTATTGTTAGGATGAGAATTAGAGCTACGGTTTGCGCTTGTAAGGGAACGTATTCCACGAAAGTATGTTTATGTGTCCCCTCTCATTAAAGGAACCCGGAGGGGTTTGTCTGAAACCCAAACAAGGCTTGACATGTTAGTATGTTCATGTGTGGAGAGACTGGGCCTCAAAACCAGACCGAAAATATAGCTTAAATGTCCCCATGTGTGAGAATAAGCGTCTAGATTTTCTTCACCGTTCTCCTAACAGAGTTTAACTGTTGACACAGCTGTAGATGCTTGTTATCCGTATTTTGAGGACCTCGAACTTCCTCGAGTTGTTGTCCGGAAGCCAAGCACAAACAGGTTGTGATTTTGTTTTGCTCTGGTCTTCCTCACACGTTCAGCTCTCCAAATTTTTTAAGTATAACTTGAAACCATGCTAGACTTAAAAGACGTTAGGGTTTGGGAAGTGACAGTCAGATGAAAGGATGCACAGCATAACAAAAGCAAGTTGAAAGTGCTATAGAAAAATGCATAAAACAAAGGAAATAAGCCACAGCGCAAACAGAGAAACCCACAACATAATGGAAAGAAATCCTAACGCAGGGGAAATGAGCCACAGACGTACTAAATCAAGCCACAGCACAATGGAAATAATCCACATTCTACATGAATAAGACAATAAATGAACTAAAACGTTATATCAACTCAACAAATGAAACAAAAACTAAATAATAGACCACTGCATTTTTAACAGTAGCTGTTAGATACAAAAAAGTTTAGACGTTGTTTCATATATTGTGACTTTGAGGAAGTTATATGAAAGAAGTCTCCCACTATAATATTCATCTTTGTAGCAATATTCAGCTCATAGTGTCTTCAGCATATTTTTTTAATAAAAAGAACATTATTTTCCATTTCGTAACGGTGCCATAAATATGTACATAACATTGTGCAACGTACACATTTTTAATTAAATTACATTCAATTAAATTGTACTTATTTAATAATAATATGTGACCCTGGACCACAAAACCAGTCTTAAGTCGCTGGGGTATATTTGTAGCAATAGCCAAAAATAAACTGTATTGGTCGAAATTATTGCTTTTTCTTTTTTGCCAAAAATCCTTAGGATAGTAAGTAAAGATCATGTTCGATGAAAGTATTTAGTCTATTTTTTACTGAAAATATATTAAAACGTATTTTTTGATAAGTAATATGCATTGATGAGATAACATTTGGACAACTTTTAAGGTTTTCTCAGAATTTCTGTACGCTCAGATTCCAGATTTTCATATAGTTGTATCTCGGTCAAATATTGCCCTATCCATCACACATCAATGGAAAGCTTATTTATTCAGCTTTCAGATCATATATAAATCTCAATTTTGGAAAATTAACACTTAGGACTGTTTTTGTTGTCCAGGGTCACATATTTACTTATATTATTTTATCCATTCTTCAAACCATACACTTACTGTAAAAATGTAGTGTGAGCTACACGTGACGTGACATAAAGTAGTTGAGGGAAACACCTTTTATTTCATTTTATTTTTCCATCAATTCTTGCCATATACTGTAGATTGTACACTGTAAGTTACATGTGACATGTAGTTGAGAAAACCCCTTCAATCGACAGCCTTGTTTTGTTCTCCTTCCTGTGGTTCACTGTGAAGGAGTCGTAGAGTGATGCGTCTTTCCCTCTGTTTATGTGAGTCATGAACATGTGTTTCTGCAGGTGTAGATTCTGACGCTTTTATTGCACATAGAACGCAGCGTGATTAAAGTGTGATTAATCTTTCTCTGGTTCTCCTTGTCTCTCTTTTTCTCTGTATTTCCCACAGTTTGCTATCTTCTATCACACATCCCACAGGGTCTGAAGGGAAGCCCACTGAGAGCTACATTTCAGCTGAGAGTGAGAGTGAGAAAAGTGAACGCAATGGGAAGAAAGTGTGTTTTAATGTGACGGGAGATGAGCAGGAGGACTCGGGTCATGACACCATCAGCAACAGGGACTCCTATAGGTACTGTGTCTTACAGTAGCTACTAAGTACTTTTAAAATTAGGTGTAGTTGTAGGTGTCTGCCAGATTTGACATAATACTGTGTTCTTAACACAAGAAAGTATGTGTATAAACAGACAGTTAGTCTGCTTCTACAGTCATGACAAATAAAATAAAATTGATACAATTGTAGTTAAATGTATATTTATATTATATATTTTTTATTTTATATTTTATATTTTTATATTTTATATTTTAGCTATTTATTTTGTCTATTTATTTGTTTTGCTTTGCTTTGATTTTTTTTTTGCTTCGTTTTATTAGGTTTTGCTTTGCGTAATTTTTGCAGTTTTTTTGTTTTGTTTTCAAATCAATTGTTTTTGCTTTGCGTTTTGTCTTAATTTTTTTGCTTTGTATTTTGTTTTGCTTTAAAAAAATGTTTGCTTTGCGTTTTGTTTTGATTTACTTTGATTTGTTTTAATTTAATTTGTTTTCGCTTTGCTTTGCTTTTTGTTTTGTTTTAATTCGTTTTAGTTTTTTTTGCTTTACTGTTGATTTTGCTTTGGTTTGCTTTGCTTTATTTTTTGTATTTTCTTTGCATTTTGTTTTGCTTTTTCCCGTTTCCCATTTCCGCCACTGTATAAAAAATAAAAAAGGTTCTTATCTGAAGTTATGAAGTCAGAATTCTGCCTTTTTTTCTGTTCATTTGCGACACTTTCTTTATGGCAAAGCACCATAGGAAACCACGAGATGTGACTCAATGATTGGGTCATTGTTCATTTTGTATGCTTCAAGCCAGATCTTTTTTCTGGAGAACCCATCAGTGTATCCATTTATACATATTCCGTAAGGTTTTAACTTATCATATCCGTCAATATGCCACACATACTTTGGCCCGTGACTGTTACTGTATATCAATCGCATCAACTGACGGACAGTTTCTCTGACTCTGTAATAATACCAGACAGCCAACAGCTGATCTACAAAACGTGCCACTTCAGCCTCGTCTGTTTTATTATGTCTTCGTCACAAATGATTCCTGCATAACGTTCTCTCAAGAGTACGTAAACTAAGCTTTATGTTGTGTGACTCCTCTAATAAAATTAAGATTTCCCTGTTAGTGAAACCACTGTCATCTCAACAGATTGCTTCTGCACCATTTTGATCCTGTCATCTATTAGTATTTATATTATTTGTTCATAACTCTTCACGTTCTTCTGATTTCTTCCAGTGATTGTAACAGCAACAGGAACTCCATCGCGTCATTCACCAGCATCTGCAGCAGTCACTGCAGCTCTTACGTTCACAGTGACGAGATGGACTCAGGTAATGTAACCAGACATCATCCTGCACACGTCTTGACACCACAACACCATTGTTAGTTCACCTCCCTGATAAATCCTCCATGACTGTAATCAAATTTGGCAAGTGCTTGGATATGCCTTTCAGATTGATTCTTATCTCATTGCACTGCACATCAAGCACACATTTTCCACTTAGTCAAACAAAACCCGCCAAAATACAAATGCCAAACTGATGGCCATTTGATGCTAACTACTGAACAGATGGAGAAAGAGAAGGACGGAGAGAGAAGGAGAGAATTGCTTGCTTGTTATGGCACTACCTCACTAATGAAACAAATGTGTTAAGGGCTTTGTGTTGAATGATGATATCCTCTAATGATTACTACTTCGCACACAGGTGACGAGATGCCGACCAGTGTATGGATATCTAATGACAAGCAGAAGAAGCTACATGGCTTCCTGGAGCATCTGTTCAGCCAGGTGTGTGTCAACAAACTTTCTACATCCACATGCATGTAATCTACTTTTTGTGTCAGTATTTTGGTACATAACATGTAGCATGGACCGTTTCAGTCACAATATCTTATCCGTTTTTGTGGATATAAATAAAAATGATAATAACACTTTACTTTAAGCCTGTATGTATAATGCTTTAAAATAGTAGTTTTAATGCATTAAATATGCCTTTTAATGCACATTTTAATGCATTGTACAATCTCATGACTAATTATAACCGCAGTTAATACATTTTAACACTTATTAAATTCGCTCTCTCACTATGCATTTTAAATTCGGTTGTAATTATTTATGATACGATATAATGTATGACAACACACATTATTATAATTTTATTCTATTATACTCTTTAATAATCCTTAATAATGCATTACACATAAAGGCTTTAAATAAAGGGTTATCAATAATGTTGGTAATAGTAATAATAGTAATTGAATTTCTATATGTACTAAAGTGGAAATTGCTACATACTGTATACTTTTCAAGTTAGTCTAAATTAAAATGAGATGATTTGTTGATTAATTTACACATTTACATTAATTTGTACATTGCCTTGTAATAAAATTCTGTTCATTGTTTTTGATACCTAATTCTCTAAGAATTAATGAAAAATATTAAATATTTGTTAAGGTTAATGAATTAACAGTAGTTTATTTGTTAATTATTAATGAATTCGATGTTGTTGTAAAATGTTATTTTAAAAAGCTCCTTTAAGTGGTCCTTAATAAATCAAAACAGTGTCTTAAAAATGGCATGTATTAAAATAAAATTAGCTTCGTTTAGCTTCCTTTTTCTTTTATCCCGTCTGCTCTCAAGAAGACTTAACTTCACCTTTGGCTTCTTTCACACCAAAAAACAGAGTGAAATCTCTCACATAATGCACCATGGCCATAGTCATTTTTCCCCAAGGATCAATCCGTTTGTCTCCACACTTTTTAACGAGGATGTCTCAATCACCAGTAAAATGGAGACTGGTTTATAGCACGCAGGTTTCCGGGAGCACAATATTCCCAGTTCACATCCAGCTTAAATGCTTTCCGGCTGATGATGGGGTGGAAGTTCAAGGGGCTTTTGTTTGTGCAGACTGCCTCCTTGGACACTTTAGGTTTACAAGCACCAAAGAGATTGAGTTTTGAAACAGAAATACTGTGTAGTATGTTTGTCCACATTGGCTTATTCATCTAATTAAAGACGTTTGATCTTATTTCAGGTGGAGTCCATCACCAGTTTTTTGAAAGGGGCAACTGTGACTCGAGCCTTTGAACAGACCAAGTGTTTCACTCCGGGACGGGGACTTCAAGGTATCGAGAGATTCTCATGTTAATTAAGTATATTGTGTTGGCACAGGCTTATTCATAAAGTCCATATTGATTAAAGTGACTTTCATGGTTCAGTGCACTTTTTGTTATGGGTTGCATAACTTAAGTCGAACTTTGTGTGCTGAAATTTTGAAACCATACATGTTTATGGGATCTCCGACAATGCATTTTTCTGGCACTGCCTCTCTGAAACATCTCAGACAGAGAGAAGGAAGAAGGTGAAAGAGGTGACATAAATCTGGGCCTGTTTTAATGTCTAAAGGGGTTGTTGGCAAAAGGAAGTGTGGCAAAAGCTTGGGGTTTCCTCTGAGCGGTGTGGAGGATTCTGTGATGGACTGCTCCAACCTCAGATTTGTCCTTTACTACAAATCATCTTAATCAAATCTGTACGATTTATTTTATCTGGGACAGATAAAGAGCACCAGACTACTAGAGGTAGTCTAGGGCGCTTCCTCTATCTGATCTGAGGACACTAGGACATTGGACTCGTAGAGATTGTCTGGGTCGCTTCCTTTGTCTGATTCTAGATTTTGTCACCGTTTTGCACCCTTGAAAAGGACACTACTCATAGTGTAATCCATTTTAAAAGGCCCCTTGAATTGCTGTCATACATCCAAATATTATCAGAGAGAAATATCTCTTACTGTATATAAAATATACTGTATTTTATTTTATTTTTTATTATGATATATTGTGTATTTTATTTGTTTATTTAGTTTATTTTATATTATTGTTTGTTTTATTTAATTTTGTTTGTTGTATATTGTTTTATTTCCTATACATTTATTTTTTATCTTTATCTTTATCTTTAGATTTTATTTTAATTTATAGTTTATTTAATCAAATTTTTATTTCTTTTATTTATTGTTTGTTTCATGTAATACTTCTTTCTTATTGTATATGTATTTAAGTTCTATGTAGTATTTAATTTAATTTTGTATTTATTTTATATTATTTTTAATTTCATTTTGTTGTTTTTATATTGTCTTATATTCATATTTTATATTGTGTATTTTATTGTTAGTTTAATTATTTTTCATTTTTATTTTATTGTACATTGTATAGTTTAGTATAGTTTACAGTTGTTATTGATTTTTTATGTTTTTTCATTTTATTTTTTTATTGATTTTTAGTTTTAATTTATTTTATTGTATATTTTATCGTTTTTTTTATTATTATTATTTTATTTAGGAGCAGCACTGACAAATTATCCAATTTTAATTAAATTTGCATGATACTTAACACTTTGGTTCTTACTTCAAGTGCACTCTTTACATAAGTAGTAATGATTACTGCGAAGTGAATTTCACCCATAAAAGCCATTATGTTTTAATCTCTTTAAACAATAAATGTTTCATTTAAAAAACCTGAAGCTGAATGATAAATAATCAGCTCCAGATACAATGCTCTAAGTGTGTTGACAGTAGAAACAAACTTTAATGCAATCTGCAGTAACTCCTGAGTCCCTGGTTTATGTGATAATAAAGTTCATTCCCAAAGGCACAGTTTCACACAGGATGTGGCTCAAGGTCATTTGGTAAGTTAATAAACACAGTAGGCATTGTTCTAGTGATATTTGAAAGCATAAATCTTAAATGAAGTGATGAGTCAGCGAATATCTGTGTGTGGTCTGAATCTAGTTTTATACCTCCACAAAGCTGAAAAAAATGCTTTTGTAAGGAGATGAGCAGATTAGTATGGAGTCCATGGTTTTAATAGTTGATTATAATTTGTGTGCCTGTGCATGTGATTTATTTAAGCTTGCACATGCATGCAGGTGATAAAATGAGATTTAAAATGGGAATCAGAAACAAAACTGCTTATTAGAGCGAATAAAAAAAACTAAAAATTTTTAATCCATTATTTCTTGCATATACAAATCATTTATTACATATACATTTATTACTTTATTTAGTTTTGTTTTGTTTTGTTTTGTTAATAAATGAGACTAACATACATAGACAATTGTATTTAGTACTTTAGAATATTGAGTCCTTTTGAATATGCAAACATAGAAAGATGTAAATGTTTGAAACCTTGATGTTTAAATATAAATATGTGAATAGAAATATACTGTATCTTATGGAAGCCCATTTCCGGCACTGAATAAAATAAAATAAATTATTGCGACTTTTTATGTCACAATTCTGACTTTTTTCCTCAGAATTACATGAAACAAACTTGCAGTTGCAAGTTATAAATTCAGAATTGACTTTCGAGATAATACAGTCAGAATTGCGAATTATAAAGTAAGAATTGCGAAATATAAAATCATAATTGCAAGTTATAAAGTAAGAATTGTGAGATGAAGTAAGAATTGTGACTTATAAAGTTAGAATTGTGAGATTATACAGTCATAAAGAGTTATAATTAAGAATTGCGAAATATGACGGCAGAATTGCGAGTTATAAAGTCCGAATTGTAAGTTATAAAGTGATACTTGTGAGATTATACGGTCAGAATTGCGAGTTATAAAGTAAGAATTGCGAGATTATACAGTCAGAATTGCGAGTTATAAAGTAAGAATTGCGAGATTATACAGTCAGAATTGTGAGTTATAAAGAATTGCGAGATTATACAGTCAGAATTGCGAGTTATAAAGAATTGCGAGATTATACTGTCAGAATTGCGAGTTATAATGTCCGAATTGCAATTTTTAAAGTAATACTGGCGAGATTTTGAGAATTGTGAGTTATAAAGTAAGACTTGCGAGATATGACGGCAGAATTGTGAGTTATAAAGTAAGACTTGCGAGATATGAAATCATAATCGCGAGTTATAAAGTAAGACTTGCGAGATATGACGGCAGAATTGTGAGTTATAAAATCAGAATTGTGATATTAAGCCAGAATTACGAGTTACAAAGTAAGAATTGCGAGATTATAAAGTCAGAATTGTGAGTACTGTATATCAAGTCAATTCTGACTTTATAACTAACAACTGCAAGTTTGTATCACACAATACTGAGAAAAAAAGTCAGAATTGTGAGATAAAAAGTCGCAATAACCTTTTTTATTCAGTAACAGAAATGGGCTTCCATAGTATTTTAATAAAAATATTATTAATAATAACAACAACAACAATAATGAAGTAATTCAATTAAATAAACACTATATTGTTATAACTCTTTGTCTTGGTAGTGGACCTGCTCTTACTCTGTATATGGTAGATTCCTGAAAATGTTTTACATCACTACAGAGAGCTCGAAGGAAATTATTATATAATCACTGAGACGAATCGAATGATGTAAGCCCATCTCACCCATCCTCCTTTTCCCTGAACAGAGCAGGAAGGATAGGTGTGTGTGTGTGTGTGTGTGTGTGTGTGTGAAATGGCATGTGTGTGTGTCACTGCACCATACCTTTTTATCATCGCCATGGTAACAAGCGTTGACACCTTTTATGGCCAGAGTCATCTACTGTATGGTCATTGGAGCTATATGTCATATATTTTTACAACACTCGACTCTACTGATCCCGCTCCACAGGGTCTTTTGTGCCGTGTAAAAGTGTATTCTTCAGTTTGGTGTAGTTGTCGGTTTGATCCTGCACATTTAACTTTGATTGTTTTTGGACAGAGTTTCTTCAGGACATGGAGCCGAAGCTCAACTGCACCAAGAAACTGAGGCTGCACGTCAAGCAGGATCCGTGGAACCTGCCCAGCAGCGTCCAGGCTCTCACACACACCATCGCCAAGTTTGCGGAAGGTCAGTGGTTTCAAAACCGGCACACAGCATACATGCGTGCGATCCTGGCCAAAAACAACCACTCCAGCAGCTCTCGATAGGGCTGGATGCTGCCATTATTCAAGCACACACTGCAGAATGTGAGTTTATGGAGGGCAGAGAGTGAGTATTTGGCTTTAACTCCCTCAGGTCAGTTGTCAGCAAGGGCTGAAAAAGCATTCTGCTGCATTTTAACTTCCTTACGCTGCTGTATGTGTGTGTGTGTAAATGCCAAACCTGATAAATTAGCAGCAAAAACAATTGAACAAAAAGCAGAACATTATAGTCCAGTCTAATGTGTTTACAAGACTATAACAGAAGGAAATTAAACATTATTTTTATTAATAATATTAACTGAAATTTTTTACCAGCATTGGGTAAAATGGCTTTTTAATATTTCATTTTAATTAACTTTATTGCAAAGGATATTAAGATTTAAAATATTCAGCATCATATTCACTTTACCGTTATTCCACTTCTGTCTATGCATTTTAGTGCAAAAATCTGCATCTTATTCACTTCACTGCAGGAAGGTTTTATATTAGGGTTGTGAATATTTAGGTTATTAATAATTATATTCAGAAATAGAATTTTTTGTAGCATTGGACAAAACAGCATTATTTCATTTAATTTACTTTTATTATTTAATTTACTTATTTAATTTTATTTATTTATTTATATAATGGTTATGAATATTTAGGTTATTAATAATTATATTCAGAAATTGATTTTTTTGTAGCATTAGACAAAACAGCATTATTTAATTTAATTTACTTTTATTATTTAATTTACTAATTTAATTTAATTTAATTTTTTATTTAATTTTTTATTTTTTTTTTCATTCTTATTATTTTACTTCTGTCTGTAGTATTTCAGTACAAAAACCTAATCTTATTCACTTTATTATATATTGCCAAAAAGGAAATATTTAGTTTATTAATAACAATAATCATATTTTTGTTGTTGCTGTACAAATCTGTTGTATAAATCATTTTCAGATTTATTTTTAAAAAGTTTTTTTGCTGAACTTATTTCATGAATGACGTTGCTTTGTATGTCTCCTTAGAGGTGAAAACGCGCCTATTGTTGGTTCTGTTGCAATACACAGGTGAGTGTCGATAAAACCATAAATTATTTACACATATTATTCAAATGTTATAAATATACGTGACAAATAAGGAACACATCATTTACAGTCTTTTCACCACACTTATTCCGAACTCGTTCATTATGCGCTGTAATCTGTCACACCGAACAGTAGGCAGTCTTTTGAGGTCACCCTGAATAAATTACAGTCAGTTGAGAATTTCTCCACACAGCATTTCTCTCACACCTGCAACAGCGGCCCAGCATCCTTCGAGAAAAATTACCCACATGAGCAGAGCCCTCAGAGACTTCTGTAATCCCCTTAAGGAAGTATAATTAAATAAAAAGACACCGTTTCTCAAGGTTATGACTAGAAAATGCAGCTAAATTAAATACATTTGGCTGAGGAAAAAGAGTAGTGTTTTTTTATGGTGTCTAATGAGCTTTGTGTTCATTGGGAAGTACTAATGTGTCTTTAGATCATTTGATGGTTCTGATTTTAGACTTTATACACTACATAGAGACATAATATGGAGACCGAAGAAGTTTTATTATCCATAGTTTACCTAAAAATGCACATGCCATCATTTACTCAGGATTCAAAACAGCTAACTAACCTAATGGCATGGCCTCTATCATGCTAATTGAACTATCTTCTCTTCCTCAGACTCTGAAATTCAGTTGAGGAGAGATATGGTGTTCAGTCAGAGTCTGGTGGCGGCGGTTTGTTCTTTCTCTGAGCAGTTGTTGGCTGTGCTAAATCAAGCTCTCAGCGCTGAGACTGAAAGTCAGGAAGCCAGTCGGCGCTGGCTGGAGCAGATCTCCTCCTCTGGACTTCTGTTGCATTTCCAGTCCCTGCTCTCCCCAAACTTGGTGAGTACCTGTCATTGGACTTGAAGTAAGCCTTACCAGCCTTTCTGGTCTGATATCCTCCTTTGGGTCGGATATAATTAGATCGAGGGTCATGTATGGCATTCGAATGTTTGTCAAAATCATGCTCGATGTGGCCAGCATCCCACTGCTTAGTAGGATTTATTATATCCTTTTTAGTTACAACATAATGGTGTTCTGTGTCTGTGACGCATAGCCTGTAAAGAGTTGTTAAAGCAGTAAGCCATGAGAGGCCAAGTGTTTTAGGTATTTTGTCGATCTGAATGGGTGTTGTTAGACATGACATGAAGCGTAGCATGTAAAATAAAAAAAATAAAACTAAATATTAAACATAAAAATATAAATTATAGAATGTTGGCCAAAAATGCATACGGCATAATCAATTAATAAAAAAATGGAATTAATTAAATGTATTAATAAAAAGAATTAGGAATTCTTAGGAATTTTTGTTTGTTTATTTTCTGCTTTTGTTGTTTTGAAACATTTTTGTTTTACAACAGCTTTTTGTTCTATTGTTTTGTTTTGTTTCAAAGCAGTTTTTTATTTTATTGCTTGCTTTTTGTTTTGTTATAAAGCAGTTTTTTGTTTTGTTTTTAAAAAAAATTGTTTTTGCTTTTTGTTTTGTCTTATTGCTAGCTTTTGTTTTGTTTTAAAACTGTTTTTGTTTTGTTGTTTGCAGTTTATTGTCTCGTTTGCTTTTTGTTTTAGAAAATATAGTTTTGTTTATTGTTTGCTTTCGTTAGGTTTTAAGATTTGTTCTTTTTGTTTTGCATTTGTACAAACGTTTTATTTTCTGTTTTCAACAGGAGGATGCATCATGGTTGTTGTGATGATTTCTTATAATAGCTGTGAGGCTTAGTACAAAGAATAGTTGCTCTGACCTAAAGTTCATTATTCTGTGCCTTTAATGAACAAGATAACTCTTCATATAACAGAAAACAGTGTGAAGAGACCGACAGCATCCCTGAGCTACTTTCTTACTGTCTTTGTCCGTAACCGGCCGCAAGGTCAGATCCACGTCTGGAGATTTGTCTTATTAAATTGATGACTGTAGCCAATGTATGTTTTCCCACACACCAGTAATTTACACAGTCTGCAGGCATCCCGACAGACGAGGGATAATGCAGGATTATCATGTCTTGTAAAGTGTTTCTGTCTCTGAGCTTGAGATCAGATTTCACCTGGTCGTGATTGAGGCCAGAGGATTACATTTCTTTATTTGCATTCCTGGGGTTGTTTTTTATGTGAAAGCTCAAGTTGCACCCTAAGTCACTTTATAAAAAAGGCAAAATGCAAATGTTTCTCAGCAAAGGATATAAGACACTATTATTACTGTCACTGTTCATATTTAAAGAAATAGTTCACCCCCCAAAATTTAAATTTGCTGAAAATGTACTCGCACTTAGATCATGCAGGATGTAGAAGAGTTTGTTTCTTCATTGAATCTTCATGGAGAAATTTAGCATTGCATCACTTGCTCACCAATGAATCCTCTTCAGTGAATGGGTACCGTCAAAATGAGAGTATAAACAGATGATAAAAACATCACAATAATCCAGATGTAATCCACACAACTCCATGAGTGTAGCCAAGCTGCATGTTTGTAAAAGACATTAACTTCAAACCATTGCTTCCAACTTTCTTCTATCTATTAAAAGATGGACCATAGTTATGTGGATAATAACTCTCATTCTGATGGCACCCATTCACAAAACAGGATATATTGGTTAGCATTTTTTTTTTAATTCAGAGAATATAAAGATTTAAAGCATGCTTTGGTGAAGTATGTTGCTTTTAAATCGTATGTAGTCAGAGCAAAATTGGCGTAAAAATGAAGAGTTCTAGCGTTTGAGACTTTAGTCTTATCTCCACAGCACTGATGCTCTTCCCCCTCCACCCCCGAACTCAGGGGAGGGAGAGCAGGCGGCAGCAAGAAACCCGAAGGTAATTTTGTGACATGATAACGCTTGGCAGCTTTGCAGGCCTCCAGATGAAAGGATTGTGGCATCTGGCACATGGGGATGTTGAGTGAGTCAGCCCACGTATCAGACAGAGGTGTCGTTTTCAGATGTGTGAGGAGTGGTCCCACGATTCTCACACCAGACTTGTTCAGATTTGTATGTGGATGGTCTCATCCACAGCCACAGGCGTACTGTGTGTATGCGTGCAGAAGATCTATAAGATCAGAAGATCTTTGTGTCTACACCTAAGCAAACCATAAACCCCAACCGATTATTTTTATACATTTCACTCATAATATCAGAGGGTCAACACATGTAATGGCTTTGTACTTTTGTGTCTTAATTTTTTAGACGGATGAGCAGGCCATGCTAGAAGATACACAAGTCGCTCTCGTAGACCTGGAGAAGGTTACCTTTTATTTCCGGCAGTTTGAAGGAGAGCCTCTTGTTGCTAGTAAGTTCTCTTTAAAGAAGCACTACCTGTTTTAACAGGAGTAATTATTTTTTGAGCACATTTATAAAACTGATTTTACTAGTAATGTTTCCAGTGTCTTGAAAAGGTATTTGAACACTCAAGCCACTTTGCATTATGTAACAAAATATTCATGACATAAGGATTTGTATTACAGTACATTAATATAGCAAAAGCATTCAAAAAATTACTTTTTCTAAATCATAAAATTGTGTGTTTTTCTATTAAACGCATGATTTTTTTGTTATATCTGGACACTAGATGTTTGCTATTATTGGAACATGTCCATTATGTTACTATTAAGAAGTTTTTAATTACTTTTAAATGTAATGTTTTTTTTTCAATTTTTTTTTATTTTATATGTATATTTTTTCTGCAATTTATGTAAATAACTACATACACAAGCTCATTAAAAAAAAATCTATATATATATAGATAGATAGATAAACAGAATAAATAAAGGAACAGTCTCTCTCACTCACACACCCACACATAGTATGTAGTCATTTTATATGATTAAATCTGTACAAAATAAATTATTTTTACATTATTATTGTTCATATTTACAGTAGTGGCAGTATTTATATTCTTAGCTTCGGTATTCAAAAAGTCACTTGGAACAAGTGTGTTTGTATGAAATATTCTATTCATAAATACTCTTGGCTCCATTATGCTGATGGCTTTGTTTCTTTTTCTCCAGACATGCCCATCTCATACCAAGTTGAGGGCACACGGCAGGCTTTGAAGGTCTGTTTTTACCTGGAGGCATTCTACTTCCAGCAGTTACCCCAGAGACTAAGACACGGTGGTAGCTTCAAAATCTACCCCGTCCTGTTCACCCAGGGTACGATGTGTTTGTATGGGCACAGTTAGCCTGAAGCATGGCAAAAATGCTGAATTATGCTCTTTCAAAGCAAAGCTACCTACCTACCTTTTTAAAAATAGTAATAGTAACTGATACACAGCTAAACGTCTCAAAGAAATCCATTGCTTCACACAATCTTTCTTTAATAGCCTTGGAGAGCATGGAGGGATATTATTACAGAGAAAATGTGTCAGTGGAAGAGTATCAGGCCCAAATCAATGCTGGATCCCTGGAGAAGGTCAAGCAGTACTACAAGAGACTCCGGTAAGTTAGCTTCACCTGTCAGTCACACTTCAGCTATGAAACCTAAAAAAAATGTACACCTTCAGATCTAAGTGTAAAGCTGCTGTTGTATTTCCAGATGAGGTGAAGTTGGGAGTTTGAGATGTGGTTATGTTTGCTTAGCTGGATATCTGCCCTTTAAAAATAAAATGATGGAATTAATAATCATGTTAATACATTTATATATATATATTTTCAGCCATTTGAAATTTTCCTCTATCAAAAAAAAAAACTTTATATATATATATATTAGTGGTGGGCTGTTATCGGTGACTCTTATCGCACGATAAATAAAAATATTGCCGTTAATCTATTCACAAAGTTGTGTTGGGAGCTGGGTCTATACTACACTAGCTATGATGACTTTCACCTTGATATTTTAGCGCGGATGTATACCTAGCCGAATTGCACTGTAGCTCTATTCGTAAATAGTAAATGGTGTAGTTCTATAGTAAACCCATGTTTAATTTTGATAACTAAAACAGATGTAACCAAGTGCAGAAATTAATGTGAGTAATCTTACCTGATACTGATATTACAATAGTCAGTCTTAACAGTTTACGTGATCTGGCTCTTTATATGTATTTATTAATTTATTTTATATATCAAAATATATTAAACATGCGTGTGGTTAGAGCATCTGCGGCATATAACGTTGGCTAAAATACACAAGGAAACGCGTTGTGACAAATAACATCACAGACATCGCATTCGGACTCTAGAATTATCACAGAGGTTGTGAGAGAAAAACACAGAGATGGCAGATTATGATGGGAATAATCATAATTCTGATTTAAATCACAGTACATCTGTGAAACAAAACATTCTCTAACGACCCCCTGTGAAACTAGTCCTGTCCGAATAGGGCTTTACTTTTAGTCGTTATTTAGGTAGCACATATATTCTGAATGCCTTTGGCAGAATCCAAATGAGCCATTTTAAATTAATATAGATTAAAAAAAGGTCCCCCCAGACCTCAAGATAAGTTCAGTTCATGAGTTCATCAGTGCCAAAGCTGACTATATTTTACATCCATAACTGATATCTCAGATGAGACTATATGGCCAAAGTATGGGGCACCCGAAAACCAAACCCATGCTTGTTAAGCACTTTTGGGAAGGCTTTCTAGAAACATTGCTGCAGGGATATTCCCATCCAGTTAACTCCAGATATGTGTTTTTCACCGCCTTTATGCTCCTACAGTTCTTTAGTTGCATGTTTAAGTCTTCCAGGGGCCTCTTGGGACATTAAAACGGCTGTTGAAACATGTAAGTTATTTCCAAGCCCTGAACATCAGCACTAATACTAAAATATGAGTGAATTTGATATGTTTATGGAAAATAATCATCATGTAGGATCCTAATAACATGTTCTCTGAGCAGCTGATGTTTGCTTTATAGCTCACAAGGTAAGCATCTGGTGTAGATCTCATCCGTAATTGGTTACAGTGTGCCGGGGTCAGCCAAGTTTCATTGTATTACGTGTGCCATAGGGGCATATTGCTATTGGGATTTGAATGGAAGCGAGCCTGCCAATTGTGCCAGAGATCAAATACAGTCTTGGCTTGATTTAAGGCCAGTGGAAAATGCATGTGAGGTTACTCAAGAAATATCGTCTTATTATGTGCAAACACTGTTTTGGTTTGGCTTGCCAGTATTTGTAGTGTAATGCTGACTCATTATATACACTGTGCTCTCTGGCATATTGGTATTTCGAAAAATCCCTCTATATTTCACTAATAACACGATCCTTCAGTGCCTTATCCTAGCCCTTGCTATCTAAGCATTGGTATTGGCATTTTAAGCTGAGCTTGATGCATTTGTATCGACTGAATTTGAAGTGTGAACATTGAATGTGGTAAGGCAAATCCGCTCCTTCTTCAAAATGTCAGTGTTTCGTAATTGATATGACAACACTGAGGTGGTTCCATGTGCTGTCTTCATAATTCTAAACATGCTGCACAGATTTTAATTTTCTTGCATTTTTACTCTTTGACAGCCCCTAGGGATGTGAAAAACACAAATTTTAAAAAAGACTAGTCTGGTTTGTTTGCCTGAACAACTTCATTTTTGTGTAAAAAAAACAATTAATGTGGATATCTATATATAAATTGTACTTGTAATATATATATATATAAAAGATAACCCCTTAAAAACATGTTAAGACAAAATTAAATCATGTCAATATATGTAAATATTGGTCAAAGACAAAGAAATTTAGTTTTAATTAATTTTACCAAGCTGATTACTCACTAAAAACTCCCCTATATCATCTTTACAGGACATTTAAAGTTTTTCGGGGTATTTATTATGTCTTATTGTCTATTATGTCTTATTGTGTGAGTGTGTGAGTTATTTACTTACTTTTTTAATAATTATTAATGCAAAAATAATTATTTTTGGGTTGGAGTATCCATATTATTTTGTCATTAATCACTTCCCCCCGTGATTTCTTTGGAGGGTTAGCACTTATCTGTTTAACCCTTTTTTTTCCCAAGGCAACGGCAGTGATTTGATCACAGCCAATGTACTGTATGAAAATTTTAGCCTTTTCAAATCCTCACGACCTAAAATAAAATCTATAGATATTAAACAGGACACAGAGCTGGCAGTGTCATCAGTTTTTTTTTTTTGTATGTGTACATTCACAATATCAACAAAACATGCTTTAAAAAACAGAAAACAGAGGAGAATAACTATAGGAGAACAGAGGATACGGTTGCCGTCTCTCTCTAAATAGGAGTGCTTTACAATGAAATGATAAATATATCTATAGAATGCTTTAAATTAGTACTTTCAAACAAAATAATTCAAATCGAATGCAAAAACTCTATGTAATGCATATAGAGCCATTCTCTAATGGCACAGTACGCCCAATGTGGCGATTTATTTAAATATAAACAAATATATATATATAAAAAATATAAATATCCACTAAAATAAAATAATAAGGTAAAGCCTAAAACAGGCCTGATTATATTTTGTGAACTAAGCTTTTACGGGTGTGGAGTAAGTGATTAATGACAATATTTTCATTTTTGGGTTGGAGTAACCCTTTAATATCCTTCGTAGGGACTGACAAACACGTAATGCACACAAAAACAAGAGGCGGGATTTATCACATGAACCAGTAACAGCTGGTTCTCAATTACCTCCCACTAAACCCATCCCACTTTATGGCGTCTTTTAAAACTCAGTGGGCTCAGGGGAGGCAAGAGAGACTAAGTCTTTATTGCCATTGTTTTATTTTTGTACTTATTTTTGTACTACGAAAGCTGTGTCATTAGTCAGATATAGTGAAAATGGTGTATTTGCATTACAACTGCAACTGTACTAAAGGCAGTGTTTCATCATTCGTGTGATTTCCCAGGGTTTGTGGTTTTTTTTAATTTGGTTTTTTTTTTGGTTTTTAATGCAGGTGTTGGAAGGCCCTGCAGGTAAAGTGATTCAGCTTAGTCATAGCAAGGTGGAGGCTTTTTCCGAAAGCTGTGCAGATGAGTTTGAAATGAATTGACAGGGAGCCTTCTGGTGTAATGTGGAGCAGATGTAAACTGAGAGAGCCGACAGAGAAGAATGAGAGGGGTGCGGAGGCAGAAGGAGAAATATGAGAGGAAAGAACAGGGAATTATGTGAACTGAGACTATCTTAGAACATCCCAAAGGACAAATGTAGGGTTGCCAGATTTTCTTCTTTCTTCTTGTCTTTATGTGTCTCATGACTGGTGTTGTTTAACCACTTATGTTGGTTGGTTCCTGCGCTGTTTAGAATTCATTTATTCATAATGTATTTACAAATGTCAGATCTTACAAAATGACCCCTCCAAAGCCATACTATACTGTGCTTTGGCATTTGTAAATGATTGACAGTATTGATTGGCCATTTTGCATGTGTCACGTTCTGAGCTCACTGACAAGTACAATTGATATTATGCTGCATTAACCTTACCAGGCCTCTCACTAATGTTGGTAATGATTAGAATAGAAAAGAATCCCAAAGAAGTCAGAATTTCTGGAGTCTGGGGATAGAGGGTTGTCTGTAGACCGCTAATTATGGGGACTGCAGAGCGAACTTTTGGAAATTGTAATAGCACAGTCAATAACGTGAAGGGAACGCTAAATAACAAGATAAGTTTCTTATCATTTAGGCAAGCGAGACTGGAGAAAGGAGTTTGAGATGAGATCAGCTATAAAGCATGAAGAGACTTATCATTCCTATTTATCTCTATCAGTAATATAATCTATAGATATATGTTGCTTCAGCATCACCATGATGAAATGAAGGTGCATTTGCATTAAACCCAGATGAAACCTATTGTATATTGCTGTTCAGATGTAAAGTCCATTAAAACTGACATGCCTGTTGCTGTTTATCAGGGTAAAGCCAGGAGATTGACTCAGTGGTCTTAACACAAAGACCCACCATCTGTCTTTACCAAAAGACCATCTTAAGCACATGCCAGGATACATTTGGGCTATAATTTCAGCTACGCTGGACTCTGTGTTTTTGTCTAAAAGGGGGAGATCCCCAAGTTATGTATTACTGTATCACCAGATCTTCTTTAAGTCAACCTATCCTGACTGATGAGGTCATCAAAAAAAAATGTAGTAATAGTTACACAGATTCAAACCAGAGTTCCTCGCCTCTCAAGTACATCTCTGTATTTGGTGAGGTACCTACAGTTTATGAAAACACATAGATATGTTGCTGGATATGTGTGATGCTAATGTTCAGAATTCTCCCAGCATATTTTTTGAAGACATAACATGATGTTCTTAAAGTAATTGTGCAAAATTCGTTTTCGAGTCAGAGTTTTACTGCCTCTAGTGTCCATTTCTTTTGGAACTGCAGTAATATGTACTTATGGGTACGTATTTCGTGTCTCGCCAAAAAGTGCACCAAGGTACATTTATGCCATGAGACCTGGTAGGACAAAAGAGAAGGTGTGAAAGGATGGTGCAGCTTGAACAGAGAGACACTGATACTGGCATTGATAAAAGTGTCCTTCACTTGTAAATGTCTGTATTAATGAATTCAAAACTAACTCGCTGCTTTGGAAGCCCTCAGAGTTGATGTCAGCTCCAGCTGTTTCTTTTTTTGTTTGGAAAGCAAGTTTGGAGACATCACAGTACTTCTTTTCATGTGGAATGGAAATTAAAATAGATTGATTACAGTTGGCACATTTAATCAAATCCATGTCTCATCTGGTATTTTTAAAGCATTTTCTAAGTTTATGTCCAGTTCACGTCGAGTTCATCTTCAGCATCCCTTCATAAAAAGAACTTCAAAGTGTGGAATCGAAACTGCTCCTAATACACCCAGTAAGTCAGTAATACAGTTGAGACCTTGATGTGGCACCAGATATGTATGTGGTGGCTGATTTTTCTGATGAGGAACAGCCAAAAAAGACTCCAGCAAGCTTCAAGTCATTTGGGCTTGGTTTCAAGTCCTGTGGATTGTTAGATTCATTCTACAAGTTTGTAGACTATAAATACACTTGGATTTTGATTGTTCTTCTAAACAAGGCATTCACGGCTGATTTCAAACCTAAACTCCAGATGCCCACAAGTTCTTTGTTTTTTACTGAGTTACTGAAGTGCGACTTGTTTGTAGTGGTCTCTGCGGCGCGAGTCATGTGGATGTGGTGGGATTGATACAGATGGATAGCTCGTTCTTCTAGCACTCTCTGGCTCTTTGTTAGGTTTCTGCATTGTAGGATGTGTGTGTTAGACAGCTGGATTAATGACTGTTCTTATCAGCCTGTAAGAACTCAACGCTTGGCTAATAGTATGTTTAGCAGTGGCTGTAAGAGCTGAAAACGGTTGAGCGATCTGGTCCCAATGGGAAGACACCTAAACATGGTCTAAAATATATTTGAGTGTGTCTGTTAGAGCTGTTTTGTGCCAGCTTGGAAGGCACCAGCATGACATCATGTTTGCAAATCTGTTTGTAATTAGTCAAGGTTTGTTGAGGTCATGCTTTGGGTCATTATGATGGTTGAGGCCCAATGCTATTTGTAGATTTATTGGTCTACTTTAAGGCATGATGGCCTGGCAGCCTGATAATGACCATGATGCAATGGTGAGCCTTAGAAAAACCAAATAAAAACAACCCACATTGGAAGAGGTCAGTAATGATTTTTTAATTTTATTTAATTTTATTTAATTTTATTTAATTTTATTTTATTTTATTTTATTTTATTTTATTTTATTTTATTTTATTTTATTTTATTTTATTTTAAATTTTATTTTAAATTTTATTTTAATTCATTTTATTTCATTTTATGCAAGTACAGCCTAAATACAGCTCATGTTTGTCAGGATGATGTTCTGCAATCATAATCAAGAAGAAAAATACACATTTTAAATGACTTACTTAAAAAATAAATGTTTACTTATCATAAGGCAAAAGGAATTTATTTAGTTTTTTTGTACCTTAAAATGTAGTTGTTTTCTTTTTTGTTTTATATAATTTTAATACAAACTTACACTCGCTCTTGATTTCAGTTGTAAAGAAAATATATTACTTTTTTAAACTTGATGACGTATAGAGTTATTTAAAATATATTTATTTAAAAAAAAATGTGAAACCGACATGAGTATAAAAAAGAAGGTTTCTAAGTATTTTTTTTACATGTGCTTAAAACTACATTTAAAATAGTTTATTATTATTATTATTATTGGCACTCTTATTTGTTATCGACAGATACTGTGTTTTTAGAGATACTGCCCTCTCATAACCACTCCATAAGCAAACATATCATGTGATGTGTCCCAAGCTTAAGTGTATTGTTAACCACTGGGCATTATAATTTGCTTTCAGTTTTTGAAATTACAGATGCTAAGAGGTCCCTGTTTCAAGCTGTCATTTTTATACATTATTTCAGATTTTCCTCCTAAATCATTGTTGATGCAGGAACTTCTTTTTAACACAAGTCGTTTTGCTCTTGTTTGATTATGCCTGATCAAGTACCCTCATATGATATTATTACTTACCATTAATTGTTATCCATAACTTCCTCATCATGTCTTTGATAAAGAATGTGTTTTATCTGTAAGCTATTGAGCAAAGCCACTTAAATGATTGTTTGCTGTTGCAGTGACCCTGAACTCAAAGAGCTCCAACCAGCTAGCAAATAACACTAAACCACACATACAAGAGCTGCCAGAGGGAGAATTGTTGCTACAGGTGAGCTCATGTTTCCTGTAAAACCTTAATGTTTGAATCAAACAACAACGATAAGACAAAACCAAAACAAAATAGACTTAGAATTCTATTTATTAGCAGTGTAACCTCTTTTTTTATAGGCTTTAAATGGCTTTGTGTTGGTGGTCACCTCCAGTGGCACAATTTTCTACGCTTCCTCCACCATTGAAGACTACTTGGGGTTCCATCAGGTTTGTACAGCCCGTAAGGTTATGCATTTATGAAATGGTTTTCAGGCACTTTTTATTCAAAAGAGATTATGATTATGTATGTAATTCCAGCTTCTTCCCACAAACATAATTCTAGTGTGAAACATGATATACTTGCAACATGCTTCAGAAACCTTCCTCAACTCCACCTGTATAGATCTGCCACGGGGTGATTCATGTATGCTATAGGGGGTTATTTCATATAAGTTAAGTGCGCAGTAGCAGTATTTCTTAAATGCTCACAGCAGCATGTTATGCATGTATTGGCTGTAGCACGTTTTGGTACTTGCTCTGCAGCAGCTTTTCAGATCTATACCACCAAGACCAAACACATTAACACTATTAACATGCCAGTCACTCTGACAGTTGTCATGAAAGAACTTGGATTTTTATGCTTGGGTGGCAGAAAAAGCAAGGCTCTGAGCACATTTAGATAAAAACAGGTTGAAAAAAACTGTTTATTTCAGCAGTGAGATTCAGATTTCTTAATTCAGTTTGGTACATTTTGTAGTTGTAATGAGCTGCTGTGAATCTGCTTAGAGTGAAGCTGATGTGATTGTTTTGCAGTCGGATCTCATCCATCAGAGTGTTTATGAGCTGGTTCACACTGAAGACCGGGCTGAGATTCAGAGGCAGCTCCACTGGGCGCTCAACCCCAACTGCACCCCAGACACCGGACAGCTAGTGCAAGGTAGAAAATAACTCAACATCTCTCCAGACAGACCATGAGCAGACCTGGGCATTGTGCCTGAAAAATTCTGTCCCCATTCCATCAACAGTCAAAGAAGATGGATTGCTTGAGTCTGCAAACAAAGTTTGACCAATACCTTACTGGATTTTAGAAAACCGAAATATATCATAAGAAGGTTTCGAGTTATATGTGCTCATGAGGATTCAGATTCATATGTGTAACAGGCTCTAATGGCTGGGGTTCAAAGGCTGTGCCAGTTTGCTTTGGTTTCAGTTTAGGCTTTTTATTCTCAACCAATCGGTTTTCATTAGAGATCTAACACTTGGCAGTTTGAAAGGCCTGTTATTGTCACAACTATATACACAGGACAGCTGTCCCAGACAGCACACACACACTGAGCAATAATCCAGCCATCAGCAAGGACTCTGCTTATATATGATATAAATGGCTACACAACAGGGGCATTATCTTCCAGATTTTAATTATTCAAGTATGCTTTTCTCTACATTCAAGTTTTGTTTTGTTTCTGTCAAGCTTCTCAGGATGCACCGTTGCTTCAGACATACTACAGTCCAGAGCAGTTGCCACCAGAGAACTCCACCTTTCTGGAGCGAAATTTTGTTTGCCGGTTAAGATGTCTTCAGAACAACTCATCTGGCTTTCTTGTAAGTTGAAAATGATCATAATTAAAGTAGAGTCAATAAATAAATGAAAATATGCGACCCTGGAGGTATATTTATAGCAATAGCCAAAAACACATACAGGTGCTCGTCATATAATTAGAATATCTTCAAAAAGTTGATTTATTTCACTATTCCGTTAAAGTAATTCCAAGGAAAACTTGTGTAATTTATACATTCATTCCACACAGACTGATATATTTCAAGCGTTTATTTCTTTTAATTTTGATGATTATTACTGAAAACTAATGAAAACCCCAAATTACTCAAGACCAATAGAATTTTTAGAAATCTTGTCCAACTGAAAAGTATGAACATGAAATGTTTGAGCGCGTATAGCACTCAATACATAGTTGGTGCTCCTTTTGCCTGAATTACTGCAGCAATGCGGCGTGGCATGGAGTCGATCAGTTTGTGGCAATGCTCAGGTGTTATGAGAGTCCAGGTTGCTCTGATAGTAGCCTTCAGCTCTTCTGCATTGTTGGGTCTGGCATATCGCATCTTCCTTTTCACAAAACTAAATCTATGGGTTAAAGGTCAGGTGAGTTTGCTGGCCAATTAAGAACAGGGATACCATGGTCCTTAAACCAGGTACTGGTAGCTTTGGCACTGTGTGCAGGTACCAAGTCCTGTTGGAAAATGAAATCTGCATCTCCATAAAGTTGGTCAGCAGCAGGAGGCATGAAGTGCTCTAAAACATCCTGGTATACAGTTGCGTTGACCTTGGACCTCAGAAAACACAGTAGACCAACACCAGCAGATGACATGGCACCACAAACCATCACTGACTGTAGAAACTTCACCCTGGACCTCAAGCAACGTGGATTCTGTGGCTCTCCTCTCTTCCCATGTCTTGCATACGTCTGTGTGTAATGGTTCTTGAAGCACTGACTCCAGCTGCAGTCCACTCTTTGTGAATCTCCCACACATTTTATAAATAGGTTTTGTTTCACAGTTGTCTCCAGGGTTCTGTTATCCCTATTACTTGTATACTTTTTCTACCACATTTCCTTCCCTTCACCTCTCTATTAATGTGCTTGGACACAGAGCTCTGTGAACAGCCAGCCTCTTTTACAATGACCTCTTTTTGTCTTGCCTGCCTTGTGCAAGGTGTAAAAGGTCATCTTTTGGACAACTGTCAAATCAGCAGTCTTCCACATGATTGTGCAGCCTACAGAACTAGGGTGTTTCTCAATGTCAAGGAAGGATCCTCGGAAGCCAGAATTTCGAGGATGCTACGTCATCGACATCCGTCGAAG
>JAUCMT010000056.1:14486639-14499725 GCA_032357475.1 Enteromius thamalakanensis
TTAGGCAAGTTGTGATGATTTGAAAAGGTTAAATTGATCAAACATAGTTTATGATCAGCACTGTCTGCTGCTGGCCACATTGTTGATATTTTAAGGGATGTTTTAACATAGTGTCAGCACAGCCGGTACTGCATGATCCCGCCTTCCTCCCCTTTTCCACCTTTTTCCTTCACACCTTCAAGGGGGGCGAAGGGGACCGAACCTCGCTCCGAGCTCTGCCCTCGCTAGGATTACTATCAGCAGGGCTCGGGGTCCGCCGAGCTCCCGGCTCACTCCCCAGACAGCACGCCAAATTTGCTTATTTAATTTAATGAAGAAGTGCGAATTCGTGAAATAAACAAAAATTTATATTTAACGAACAAAATTGCAAAAATAATTTTTCTAAATTAACTTAATAAAAAAAACTAAATGAAAAATAATTATTTTGCCATTACACAAAAAACTGAAGTGTTTTATTAGATGAAACAGTATAAGCTGCTTTGGTAGAAGGGAAAGAAAATTACAAGCTCTGGCCAGTGCGAGCCGGGCGGAGCTAATATCCTCAGACCTGGAACACAGAGGACGAAATCATGCCACTCTTTCCACTGTTGGGCCAGTAGCCTCGGGACATTTGAATAATAACTGACCACGAACAGAAAATAGAACTGACTTGTTGCCTTTTTTATACATTAATATCTTGTGTCTTGCTGTTGAACCATAAAACAATAAAAATTTTGGCTAAGAGTGTGTTGTAATGCAAGAATTACTGAAAATGTACTGAGTAAAATATTACTGAAACCTGATTAGTAATGCCTCGCACTTCTGCGTTACAGCAAAAAGTAATATATTACGGTAATAAATTACTTTTGTAATGTGTTACTCCCAACACTGCTTGACTTTGAGATCTAGGTATAAGGATCTTTCTTTCTTTTGTACTTGCTTATTATACTCAAAATAGTACTGTAAAAATACAAATGAATTTTTTTTTTACCAAAAGTTTGGAAAATATTTATTTATTTAAATCCTGCATTTAATTGATCAAAATAAATGAAACCCGTAATACGCAATATTATTATAATTATACGCTACTGTTTTCAATTTAAATTTTAATGTAGTCTTTGGTGTCAAATGATGCTTCAGAAAACATTCTAATATGCTGATTTCCTTATACAGTTCCAATTATTATTATTATCAATAATAAAATCAGTTGTAGTGCTTAATATTTTTGTTGTACCCGTGATGCATTCTTTTCAGGATTCCTTTGATAAAGAAACATTAATAATAATAAAAATAATAATAATAATTAAACATTGTAAATTTATTTTTAATATATTTATTTATTTAATGTGTGATTGTATATTAATTATATTACATTCCATATTCATGTTAAAATACCACAGGTTTACCATATATATTTCTTTCTTTCTCTTTGCTAAATACAGTAACATTAGTATATTATAATGTACTATATAATATTTGGGCATGTAAAATGTTGTTATTTCTGGTATATTGATGTAGCATGTAAAAAAAAAAGGAGAATTGGATTTTGGGGAAATCTCTCTTATCCCTACAGTACATACACCTTCTTACACACCCCCTGTCAGTGCAGTGTTCTCAGTAGTGAAGTGTTGGCATGAGTTGTTGTCTCTGCCATGAAACTGAACAGTGGATGGGCGATTGATCTAGTAACATAAATCGTCAGCTCCATCTGGTGCTGCTTGAGCCCGCCAGACTTGGATGTTTGGTTTTGTGATGCGTGAAGTCCCGTTCTGCTCGTCTGGTGTGAGGTACTTTGAGTAGCACAGCAGGCTATTGTTTTAAATCAGTGGACTCTTTAGTCACAGTCTGAAGTGAGGGGCGCACTTCACCAAACTCTACTGGTGTAGAAAAAACAGGACTTGTTCACACGAAAAATTAGCATGTTCTAAAAATGTACTTAAACTAATCTGCATCTTGGATGCTCTGAGTTTGTTTCTTAATTGGTGCAAGTTTGAAATCCATTCTGTTATTTGCTTATCATCACTATTTGCTGTAGTGAATGGGTGCCGTCAGAATGAGAATCCAAACATCTTATAAAAAGTAATCCACAAGTATTCCACGATTCCTTTCACAATCTTGTTAAAAGGGTCTATGCTTTCAATGTAAAATACTTTAATGGTTAATTTGTTTCTTAAAAATATGCAGCTTTTCATTTCACAAGACATTAAACGATGGACTAGACTTATTTTTTATCAGTTTGGACTCTCGTTCTGATGGCACCCATTCACTCCAGATAATCCATTGGTGAGTAAGTAATGCAATGCTAAATTTCTTTAAATAAGAATTCAACAAAATCATTTATATGTTGGATGTCCTGAGGGATACATTTCCAAAACTTCAGCAAACTTTTACTGGTGTAGCTCAACTTTGTTGTTTAATATCGCTTCATAATAGATTGCGTTTGGCTTTCATACTTTTCTCTTATAAAGAATCCTCGATAGATTTCAGAGTATGGCCCTGGGTTACAGAGCACTTTTCAAATCCTGCTCTGAAATGGCCAGGTAGGGACCTCTTTTTGCTTTACTGATGGATGTGGCCACGGCTTACTCTGAGACTTTAGGCCATCTGCAGGAAGGGTGACAAAGACTAAAACTTCAGAGGCGCTTCACATAAATGATCAAGCAGCCGGCACAGAACTGCTGGATTGTGAAGGTCTTGTGTCGGCAGACTGCGAGGCATTTGTCTTCTTGACTGAAATTACAGAGTTCATTTACTCTTTGCCTTGTGTCCTTCTCTCTGTTTTTCTCTGTCTTTTCTACACTCTGTTATAGTCAGAGTCAGTAAATATCAAACAATTTGAATATATATATATATATATATATATATATATATATGCATATAAAATAAGTCACAAGTTTACCTTTTGATTGTAAAAGAAAAATGTAAAAATTAAATATATATATATGTGTGTGTGTCTTCACTCTTTATTTATTTCATAATAAAATTATTCTTTTTCCGTCGAATAGTAAATCTGTGACTGTTATTTTACCCAGAAAACTGCCAATTAAAATGTAGCTTTATTTATGTCATTCGAAAAAGGCCAAAATAATTGAGAAAGGTAATGAAATGATACCACGATCGCAGACATCCCTTTGTATTAAACTGCAATGGCTACAATCATTGAAGTCCAGCAGCTGATAAATCGAAGCTTAGAGGCCTTGATGGATGTTTCTAAGGCAATTAACCTCCAATAGTGTTTGTTTGCGCTTTGCAGGATATGTTGGGTGCTGCTTAATGAAATGAAGATGAAAATCCTTTTGTAAATCGGTGGAATTAGTGTTTAAAGCTCTTAGTGCTTTAAGCCGATGGCCTCAGGGTGTTTCTAAAGAACTTTGCTTAATGCTTTCCATTCCACTAACGGCAGCCGCCTAAATTAGTATGCGGGGCGAGTAGGATCTTATTTTGACAGCTCAAGACTCCGCACATGTGTGTGCTTGTTTGTTTGTGAGAGAGAGAGAGAATACCTGAGTCCACGTTTGAAAACATCATTTGGCTTCATTAATAGTCTCTACTAGTGCCACACTACTTTCACATTTCCTTATCATCTGCTCCAATCAGTGAAGGATTAATATCTTTGACTAATTAACAATAATATTAATGCTGCGTCAAATGAGAATATTATCGTGATGAATCTCTCCCTTGCTGGGTGCAGATGGCAGATTAATTTTCCTGACAATAAGCATGTGCTGAAATATGCCACGGAAGCAGAACCCCAAAACAGACAGGATTTTGCTGTATATCTTTATAGGGCTTTGGAATAAAAGAGAGATGCTTTGATTTAAAATTTTCTGGTTTGCTCTGCCCATACTTACTAACCCTATGCTATGCAACGGAGCCCCCGAAGGGACAAGGTGGAGAAAAAAAATCGGGGTGTGTAAAAACAAATTGTCAAATGTTGTGTTGACCTTCATTCTCTTTCAACTCCTCTACTGCCGTCTATGGTGATTATGGTTAGGAATCTCAGTACAAATACATTGTTTTGTTTGTAGTCTGAGGAATTCTTTCGTTTTATGTAAATCAAATCCCAAATTAAATTTTACAGCACATCCTGTTGCTTGTATATGCAATCATTTATCTTTGTGTGTTCACTGCTTACACTAACCTGTCTGTGTTAATCATCCGTAGGGCCTTTTATCTGGATAAATCAAACCTTCACCCGAGCTCAGCTCCCAAAGCAGCCTTCATAGACAAGGTACGTGTCATCGCTTACTATACCATCCCCAGGGACTTGTGGGAAATCTGCGTATACAGTACAGTGAAGCTAGCTATTTATCGAATGCATTCATTGATTCTCATATGAAAGAGGAATCTTCTTAGTTCTGCCATTAATCGCTCACCTTCATGTTGTTCCAAATTCATATGTTCTTATTATTTCGGTGAAACACTAAAGGTGAATTGTTTCACGCAGCAACTCAACAGTTCAATCAAGAATGACTTGTGAATCAAAATCAGTTAAGCACAAGAAGCTAATCAGTCTAATTTGTAAATGAATTGCTCATTTGAGTCAATGAAGCAGTTGAGTCAATTCATAAACTACACAATTACAAATTCATAAATCTACTGATTGGGTCCACCACAGCAGTTCACAATTCAAATCTCACTTAAAACTAATTAAATAAAAAAACTACTTAGTTTTTTTATTGTTTTGTTCATTAATTCATTTGTTTTTAGTCACTGTATGGACTGTCGTTGTTCGGAAAAGTATGAGGATTCATGTTTCACAGTAGTCTAATAGCACTCACTCTTATAAATAAAGACACCTTATTAGCGTTCATGATTCAATGAAGAAACATCCATGAAACCTTTTAATTTAAATGGGGACAAAATATCCTTCATAGTGCAAAAAGGCTCTTTTGATTACTAAATTGTTCCTTATGCTAGGAATATAATAGGTTATTTTATGCTACGGCGTATGAAACCCTTCTACTGGAACTTTTATTTTTCAGACCATGGGTTTGGAACATCAGAGTGTGATTAAATGATAGCATTTTAGGGTGAACTATGCCTTTAATATGTAATGTTATTGTAATGTTGTTCTATTACACTCTCTCTCTCTCTCTCTCTCTGTAGCTGATGCGTCCTCTGAATGCTCTGGATGAGTTGTACAGACTGATGGAAAGTTTTATCTCGTGTCGGCGGACGGCCGCGTGCCAGTTCACAGCCTGTGGAGCGTCTGGGGTCGGGCTGCTCACCGTAGCCTCGGAGCTGTGCAGCCGCTTGGGAGCTTGTCACATCGTCATGTGTAACAGCGGAGTACACCGGTCAGCCTGGGTTACACACACATACACTCACACTCCTCCTTTCCCTTCTGTCCGACAGGCATCAGGCATTCGCCAGGGACTCTGTCTAAGTGGAACGCTTCTGTTTTTCCCTCCCCTGTCTCTTTTCCTTTCTGTCTGTAGCTCCGAGCAATTTACTTCCTGTCACTTATGTCTTTTATCCTGTTTTCTTCTCTGCAGCCTCAATCTTTCTTCAGTTTTGGCAAGGTTTTTTGGGTTTATCTCTGGTTCTATTGCAGTCTTCCTCTCTTCAGTCTCTCTTCCTCGTACCATTTAATATTCAATTTCCTCTTCTGTATGAATACGTAATAATCCTCATTACATGCTCATGCATCATTCTATAAATACACCTTTCTCTGCACTAATCATTCACCCAAAGCAATTATGAATATTTAGCATTTCAGTTCTACATTTAGAAGGTCTCGCTTAATCCATCTTTTCAGAGATGGTCCAGACAGCTCTATATCTCTAAGGGTTCTTTTGTGAATCGCAACTGAAGGGACATATTTTATTCAATTCAAGGCTACTTTTAGCATCACCCAGAGCTGATGTACTTCTTTCACGAAACCAACATCTTTCAACAGTTCTTTTGTTATTCATTTTCCGTTTCAAGTGTCTCTGTGTGTCAGTGCCTTATTGCATAGGCCTTGTTATTATGGGGCTTACAATGCAGCACTGTATTAATATTCCGCAAATATTCAGGTTTTGTTGAAAACATCACACTGCTTTTCAAAAGTATGGGAGTGATATGCTTTTTTTCTAATGTTTATATCTTTCTAAGTGACTTATTCTGACTTTTATTTGATCAAAATGCGTACTAGTTAATTATATTACAATTTAGTAATTTAAGAAGGTCTTTAATTATCTTAATATATTTGAAATTGTAATTTATTCCTGTGATGCGACGTTGAATTTTCAGCAGCCATTACTATCCAAGAATCATTTCTTCTCATCAATGCTAAACTTCTGCTTAATACTTTTCAGGTGACTGTGATATATATATTTTTTACAGGATCATTTATTTGATTTGAAGTGGTTTAAGATTATGCTTAGAGAATTTCAGTTTAGTTATAATTCTACTTCAGATTCATATTTGAATTACAATTCTTATGTCCCTTTACCACAACAGTTCAAGCTCAATTGAAATTCAAGAAAAACACTCTCAATGAAATTCTAAATGGCACTCAACCAAGTGCAAAGTCACTCCTTGTTGTGTGTTTCCTTTGTATGCTGTTGAAAAATGTTTTTTAGTTTTCCATTTTTCTCTTCTTTTACGTTTTTCCTGTTGTTTTTTAACATCACTGTCTGGAGGACTGCAACTCTTTTTTAGATTCAATTTAGATTCAAACTTCTTAGTGGCATCACTTACTCTATGCCTGGATACTGATCTTTGGAGGACAGCCAGCTCTGATAAGATTTACATTTGGTCAGGTTTGTAATAGAGAGCTTTACAGTGTGTTGTGAGATATTCATTGCCATTATTTTTTATATCCTTGCCCTGGCTGGAAATTTTCAAGACCTTTGACACAATTCTGCTTGGAAAGATCTTTCACCTTCAGTTGACCAAATAAATAGGGTGTTTCCTTCTACTGTAACAGAAGCAGAATCCATAGGCAACTGCATAAAAATCATCAACATCATGGCTTTTTTCTTTAGCTTTCTTTTTCAATTTGTTTTGTAAAATGTTCATGCAATTGGATGTGGAAAAGAACAGGAGGGGGTTGACATTTTATTTGCACTGTATGTTGCTGAAATGGTATTTCAATTAAGATTTCAAGGCCTTACACATGGCAACAAATGCACATGCATGCGGCTCTTTCAGTGGCACTTTACTGCAGTCTATTGGATAAAAGCAGCATGAAATGTTCGCAGCATTGTGTGTGTTGGTTTTTGGGTGTGACTAACTCACATTTGTACGCCATGGCAATTACAGGCCACATCTCAGCTTCGGTGAAGCCGCAGGTGCTCAGACCTGCCAGGGATACGGTGAATTCAGTCTTGTTTACCCCTCTAAACATGCCTTCATCAAACAAACTCTCTCTTTATTTAACCTGCTTTTGCTCATAATCAACCGATAGTTCCGGATAATTCTGTGTAAAACATGGTTTGGGGCGTTTCTTCACATTTATAGTTTGTTTCAAGCCTGCTTTTCTCAATAGCTAAGTTGCATTAAATAGGTTTAGGCTGGAAATGTGTGGTATTACTTGCAAAATGTATGTGAAAGTTGATTAATTAATTCCGTAGAGTTGAATTTCATATGTTACAAGTGAATATTCTGTCTTCATTTACTTCTCCCTCATGCTTTTCCAAACCTGTATGTGTTTCTTTCTTCTGTTGAGCATAAAAGAAGATATTTGGATGAATTCTGGACGTTCTGGAAATAAATACTATGGAAGCAAGTAGAGACCATCAATTGTTTGATCGCACACATTCTTCAAAATATCTTCTTTTTTAGGTTTGAAACAGTGATGACAGAATTTTTCCTATTCGGGTGTACTATTCCTATAATAAAACACCCAGTATGCATCAGCAATTCATAATGTGCTGCTATTTATATATCCTTTTGTCTGCCAAATGGCCTCTATCAACAGACAAAATGTGCCAGTTCCTGCTTTTAATGAAATTAAATAGTTGCAGAAAGGCACAAGCTTTGCTATAAAGTGTTCACCTGCCAAATGTGGTTGAAGCTAAGTGAGAGCTGATGTTTATTTTATTGCTAAATTTCTTTCGCCAAGGTGTTGCAGAGGTCCAATTTCAACACAAAGTTGTTCTAAAATGTACTGGTTCCCTCCAAAGTTGGAGAGTAAAAGTGGGCATATAATGAGAAATCACATTTTCTTGGATATTGAGGTTGCTGTAAATGAGTTCACTTCAAAAAAAAAAAAAGCTGATATGAACTAAGTGATGTTTATAAACAAAGTTTCGGGAGGAGTGCGCACGCTTGATTATCCGCGGCTGGCCCCGCATTACCTAATCAATCCAATTCTGTCCTGTCCAATCAAACCTACTAGCCTCCTCCTTAAATAGGCTCCCTTCCGTACCTCGTTATGCATCCCTCCTCCGCCCCTTCTCCGCCTAGTTCCAGTCTTCCTGCTAGGGGGTGGGCATGCAGGGTTCGAACCAGACGCAGCGCTCAGCCCTCGCTAGGAACCACTAGGACTCGGTCTCCAAGCTCGCCCAGCACGCCAAACATGCTTATTTTATTATTATGAGCAAGCGCAAACTCGTGAAATAGAATAGATACTATTAAAGAGATACTTCAAGCAAAAATGAAAAATGCTCGCCCTTATGTCATTCCAAACTCGTAAAACTTCTGTTCATATTCCAAACACAAACCAAGATATTTTTGATGCGATCCGAGCAACAATTTGTGGAACATATTTCAGTACAAATGATGTTGTGTAACGGTCACACTGTAATGTAAGCTTGGACTTTTATTGCGGGGTGAAGCTCCGCAAACAAAAATTTTACCCAACTGTAAAGGATCGAAAATCTGTATGATAGTTTTTGGCATATAAAGCCAGGACTGACCTCACAGGCAGACCTCATAGGAAAGAAAATGAACAGTTCAATTCAATAAAAAATTTTTTTTAGTGCATTTCAACCATCTGTACTGCTCCTGAAGCATGGACAGTTCAATGAAACATTCATGGGTCTCTACAGAGCTCTATAAATTTGCTCAAATATCATCATCCCCAAATTGGGAAATTTGATTTTTTTCATTATATATACATCTTTTATGACCAATATCTACTTTCTCTCCCACATAGTCTTTCTACTCCATCTGTGCATTCCCAGGGTCACATTTACATGAAGTGTGTAAATCAGTCATTCACATCTGCTGGTTGTAGGTTGCTTAATGTGTAGCGTATATAGCAGTCCTCCCTTAACAATATCACACACATTTGATGGGCCTCTTATGGGCCTTAGCTTCAAGTGAATTTGCCTCTTCTACATTTCGTACGTCAGCAGAAGAGTTCAAAACGCTATTTTATAAAGAGCAAATAAATGCTGTCACAGAGGTCTTGCCTGGGGCCAGTTGGCTCAATGTTAAGCCAGCTTTGATTCGCTGTGGCTGATATCACACAGCAGCGAGTGGTTCCTGCTGTGGCTCCCACCTCTGCTGTGATGCCAAAGCATTTCTGATCTTCCTCGGAATTGTGGATCATTTTAAAGGAGAGTTTCTTGTCCATACAATGAAAATCAGTGTTATGATGTGTTCTACAGAGGGAAAAAAAGTCATACATTTTATATATATATATATATAATGTATTACTTTTTTATATATATATGTATTTATATATATGTATATATATATATATATAATTTAACTTTTAATAATAATAAACTAACATAAAGCTTACATTTTGTAATAAAGAAAAGCAGAAATAATCAAAAATATAAATATTCGATAACAAAACTGACTTGGCAACTATCAGAAGGAACTTGAAGTGATAAAATTAAATAAATGTAAAATAAATTTTAAATAAAAAATAAATTAAAGTATTATTAAAATATTTTAAAAAATGACAAGCACAAAAATGACACAAAAAAATAAAAACTGGATAAAAAGTTATTTCAAAATAATTAATAGTATAATAAACCTAACAAAAAAAGTAAAAATGTAAAAAACAAATATTAGATTAAAAATATTGCAAAAATATTGCAAAAATATTAAAATAAGTTGAAGAATTGAAATGATAAAACTGGATAAAATAAAGGTAAACTAAAATAAAAATAAAATTATTATTAAATTGTAAAAAAAAAAGAACAAAATAACATGTGCAACCATTACCAAATAAATAAACAAACTTAAAAGTTTAAATAATACAATTATTTGTTAAAAGCAGTTGAATGTGAGAGGATCTTTCTTTTTTTTCCTTCCATAAAAATAATACTGAAATGACACAGGTTTGTTTTCACTAGTTTTACCGTAAACTCTTTCCACTTTCTTGCTACTCACCTCATAACCTCATAAAACTGTTCTTCCGTGATGCTTTCTTTACTGCTAGTCATGTGGAGGTCAAAGTGGTGTATGACATGAGATTTTAAGGCTCTTAACGCTTACTTCTAAGCATTCCCTTAAGCAATTAAGTAACAGTAGAAATGCTATGGTTGAGCGGAGCAGGGACAGCTCAATCAGCCGTAAAACACTGAGGATCAATTTTGGGGTGTAGTTTGCTATCGTAAAGAGGTCACACAGTGCCCTTGGCACCCAATATACATTATGTGTGTCTATCAGATTAAGGGAAACACATAAATCAAGCCCACACTTCAGCTACATTCACCTCTCTTTGCTGCTTCATGACATGTCCTTGAAGTTTTAAATGACTATGAATGTGCAATATGTGTGGTGATTGGTGACTCTGAAATCTTTGTTTCATGTTTTTTTTTTCTCGATTATAAATCAAGAGGATCGATTGAGAGTAAAATACACCTTAGCTTCAAGTGAATTTGTACATAGTCAGCAGTTTGCCAGAAAGAAACCCATTTGTTTCCGAGGGCAAACAACCTAAGAGTGTAACAGGCAAAGAATCCCGATGCATTTTTTATAAAGACACAAAAAACAAATCCATCACCTAAGTTTCAAATATTCTAGGATCATAGCTAGACTCTTGAATATAGAGATCAAGAAAATGTCTTTTTCTTGAGCCAGAGGTCAGCGGTGTTCTCACTTCAGAAAAACGGAATGATTGAATTCACAGATGAGAGCTATATAACACATCTGACACCTCAAAAATGAGATGGAAATGTCAGGCTGGTGCATCATGGATATAGACAGTTTGACAGGGAACAAGCTATTAAATAACCAAATATCTTTGTGACGGACTGTTTTGCAGCTCACCGGTCTCCCCGCAGGTGTATAAAACATTAGCAGTGTCAGATCGAGATTTTTTCATGATTGCTTCGTTGTTTATCAGATCTTTGCTCATGTTCTTGGTAATCTAAAACCAGTTTGGTATCTCTCTAAATAAGTCATGATTTAGATTTGGATAAGGTCTTATTGACCCAGACACTGCTCATTGACTTTGTCTAGTGGTACTTCTTTTGGCCTTTCTTTTGGGAAATGAGAAATCCGATTTTCATAATCTTTGGAAATAAATGAGTTCGGTGTGTTATGAAAATACCTTTTAATAACTTTTAGAACTTAATACGAGTCAATAAAAATAATTAGCTTTTCTTATTATGTTGTACTTTATGTTCTTTGTTAGTTTATTTATTAATTTTTTTCAATATCTTCTTTTAATTTTATTTACATGTCAGTTTAATTAATTTTAATTTTAGTTTTATTTCACATTTTAGCACAGCAAAAGTTGCACATTGTTAGTTGATGTTAGTTTAAGTGTTTATATACATTTTTATTTTACTTTATTTTAGTTATATTATATATTGCACATGGATATCTAGTATACTTTCTGGCAAACAGGTTTGTTGTAGTTTTTATTATTTTATTTAATTATTATTATTATTATAATTGTAATTATTATGATTAATTCAGGTTTTTTTAATGTTCTTAATTCAGTTTTGGTCATTTAAGTGTATTCCATTTTATTTATTTTTATTTTAATTTAGTTTTTAATTTTATTTAAATTTATTTAAATTTAGTTTTTCTTTCATTATAATTGTAATATTTATAAAAATAAAAAAAAATCAGTCTTCCTTTAAATTTTTTTAAAGGCAGCTAGTGAGATTAGAGCTTGTTGAGTGCTTTATGCTTTAGATGGTTATGGGGGGGGGGGCACTTCTCTTATTGTCCCAGACACGACTACGCCTTTTGATTGGAATGATCTGGTTTATTTTATCCTGAGTGGCTCACAATCTTTTAGAGACTACATGCTTATACTTCACTTTGGAGGATGTTTATTGGTCTCTTTGTGTGCAGTGAAGTGTATGACTCTCACACCTGTTTGGCCACTCTGCCCTTTGACTGTCTGTTCAAATGTTAATGGGACGTGAGTGGCAGACACATGTTCTCAGAGAATGAAAGTTCATGTCAACGCTTCATCATGCTGGAATGACAGCCCATCTGACAGATGAGACAAGCTTGTTAAATGCCTTGGACCTGTCTTCCATGCCGTAATGCAGAATTCAGTCCTATTTATTTAGCTTCTCTGGTTTTTAATTACATTATTAATTAAAAAGATCTCTGCATAATTAATTAAATTAGAACATGGCTAGTGGAAAGTGATCTCTGAATAAAATTAGCGTTTTTTTTTTCTCGAATGTAATTATCATTCTCGTTTTTGCTATTGCTGCAATCAGCATCTGAGCACTTTATGAAATATTTGATAAAGAGCACATGTGGGATTTATGGTGCTAAATGCTGATCTGTAGTTTATTGTCTGTCTTGCAGATGTACTCTGAGTGTCACGCTGGAACAGGCCATTCTTCTGGCACGAAATCATGGTTTGCCCCCAAGATGCATCATGCAGGCCACTGACGTTATGAGGAAGCAGGTATGTTCTGGTGTTTCTTTAGCACTTTTGGATGCACACTTTTTAGATGAGTTTATGTCTGCTAAATGTGTCCAAAAGTGTATGTACAATATAGTTCAAAAGTCATTAAATAGTCATTATTTTAATGTTTTGAACCAAGTTTTTGAATGCATTTGATTTTTAGTTTTTTAATAATTGTGAAATATGGTTATATATTTATTATATTTTAAAGTAATTTAAAACCATTATAATATATTTCAATAAATAAACACATGCCTATTTAATTTAATTTAATTTAATTTAATTTAATTTAATTTAATTTAATTTAATTTAATTTAATTTAATTTAATTTA
>JAUCMT010000056.1:14520080-14531705 GCA_032357475.1 Enteromius thamalakanensis
GTTGCTAGCAGTTCAGACATTAATTGCTGTGTGTTGAGTTATTTTGAGGGGACATCAACTTTACACCATTATACAAGATGTACACTGATTACTTTACATTCTATCAGAGTTTCATATCTTTAGCGTTGTCGCTTGAAAAGATATAATAAGATATTTACAAAAATGTGAGGGGTGTACTCACTTTTGTGAGATACTGTATGTATATATATGGATGACTGTTTACACATTTACACATACATACAGTATATGTATACATGTGTGTGCACATGGCTGTGGTCATCATTTGTTTGTCAATCGCTGTGTATGTCTAATGTGTATGAAATTCTCCTTAACCCTCTAATAAAAGCTCTTGCTCCACTTGAGAGAAAAATTTAATCGAAGGGGTTATGATCAGTGTTTCTACTATCAACACACAAACATGCAATAATTTGATTTGATCTTGGATGTGTCATTTGATCTTGGATGTAGTTAGCTGGATTTGATTGTTGTGGATTTGTCCTGATCTTGGATTGTTTCGTTCTTCAAAGCGCATCTCGGACTTGCTGTCATAGCAACAGGCTCTGTAAACATGATTTATGCTGTGCTCCTGGCTTGTTATGATTGGTTGAGAGGAGGAGATGATTAGGGAGGAGGAGCTAATCAAAAGCCATAGTGAAAAAGTAGGGGTTGGAGACACAAGGAAACAGACATTTTCATAATAAGAGTCTAAGATTGCGACAGGGAAACACAGACACAGACAACAGGAGGGAGTCCACAAAGCATTTTACACAAAGGACTAGACAGGGAACACTGACAGGAATCATAACAAGTATTCAGTATTGCGTTTATTTAAACACATTGTAATTTGAGCAAAATCTAATGTCGATCAACCTCTAATACTTATGTATTTATACACCACTACATTAACCAACGCCTATAGGCTATAGTTTCATCGGGTGCATGCGCCTGGACCTAAGTTAACTTCCAGTCTGTGTTTGCTTATTGTCTGGTTAGTGCTGCCGCCTACAAATGCAGCTAATGATGAGTAATGAAGTTGGTTTCAGGTTATTGTGCTATGGAATGTGTTTCCCATACATTTATTAATTTGTGGCGACCTGCCACTATATCAAAACAGACCAATTTTCTAAAAGGCTTTGTTGACTAAACATGAAGTAGATAATGCACGTTTAAAAATCAAACCGAGGCGTGGGTGTTTTTATATCACTGTATTTCTGAAAGAAGATTGTCTTTTAGAAAATGCCGTTGTCATTTTATCTTGCATGTAAGGCAGCGTTTGTACGCTCATTTGAAACCTTTTGTTTCTTGTGATTAAAGCACCTCCTGCTGGCAGAGAATGAGTTAAAATGAGCATTTTAAATAAATCCATCTGATTTACGCAGTGAACATATTTTGCTTGTTATCGAAAAACTGAAGTACTCTAGAAGGACTTAGCTGTTGTTATTGATTCTATTTGGATACCTACCTGTAGTTAAGTTTGGGCCACAAAAGCATGCATGCACAGCATACGGAAAGTATTCAGCCCTCCTTTAAATTTTCCACTCTTTGTTCTATTGCAGCCATTTGCTAAAATCATTTAGGTTCATTTTTTTCCTCATTAATGTACACACAACACCCCATATTGGTGAATTAAATATCTACTTCTATCTTTTTTCGTGTAACATAACACATTTTAATAATATTTTTACAAGTTGTGTAGTATTTGGGGATTTGTGGCATTTTTAATTTGAACTGGCTAATTTAGGAATGTTTATATATATATATATATATATATATATATATATATATATATAATTGGGCTTATTAGGATTTTATGTAAAATCTGAGATACACGTTTCTCAGTCGAAGTTGTGGTGATAATGTTAGAAAGGGCTATAGTTTAGTATAACAGCACAACCATTTTCAATACAAAGGTTAATTGTTAATAAATAAATAACAAAAATAACAAATACTGTTACGAATATAATGTCCATTGTTAGTTCAAGTTCAACCTGTCCTCCAACTAATGGATGTAGCTCAGTTTGTAGAACAATGCATTAGAAAATAAGACGTAATCATCGGATCATGGATTTGAACCCATAGAGCAATGTGCTCATAAAACCCTTTGAATCATGTTTTTACATAATTTTGTAACAGGTAGGTTTAAGGGTGGGGTTGTGTGGTTGTACAAATTAATTGGCGTGTTTCCAATAAAAATATAAAAAACAAGACACAGCTATGCAGTCTGTGTGAATGTTTGAACACAATAATTATTGGTGGAATGAACTGTGAGGTAAGGGACACCAGGTAAAATCTCGCCTATAGGGCAGTAAATTGGCCAGGGCCGGCCCTGATGCAACCGTGCCATTTCAATTTCCTTTTACGCAGATTTGAACTGATTTGGCGAAGTGGTTACATACTGTTCAAAGTACATCTCTGTACTCTGTGAGATACAGAACAAACCTATTGTCTAAGAAGACCCATGGATATAAAGCTGGATATGGTGTGTTCAAAAGCATCAGATTTAAAACCTCCCAGCATATTAATATTGTTTTGAAGTCATAACAGGATATTCTCCAAGTAACTGTGCAAGAATTATGCTTTATTAATTAAATTAATTTGTGTGAAAAGGAATAAAAGGTGTCAGAGTGCCTCTAGTGTTCATTTTTTTGGAAACTGCAGTGATATGTACTTATTGGTATGTATTTTTTGTCACGGTAAAACGTGCACCCTGGTACGTTTACACCATGAGACCAGGAAGGTATAGTGAATGTTCATTGTATTTGTGCAGGTCTTACAGGACTAAAACAAATCTGCAATCTCTGCAGATACCCCTCATAATTAAAATTAACCTTCCACTACTTTTGCAGAAAACTCTTGGTTTAGAAAACTGATCATGTCCGAATAAGGCTTAACACATCTGAAATTTAATTTTGATGATGCCTACCAGCATTTTTTTTTTAAACATAAATCTCATTTTTAGCCTTCCCTTCTGCCAGTTAGCCCCCAGCAATATCCTCTTATATGCTATAGCTCATATAATACTCGATATCAGTGTGAATATTTCCCAGACCAATTACCTAATTAGTTTTCCTGATGGTGAAAGCTTGCCAGCAGTTGATTCAGGTTGGCACAACACGAGCTGGCTTGACAATGTACTACTTTAGCACAAGTTCTCATGCATTTACTCACATGCTACATGTCTGTACTCTAACCACTTTTTGTTTGGCTCTGATAGGAGATGATGACCAAACTTATAACTGAGACACCAGACCACCCCATTCCTTTCCTCATTGGTCATCTCCAAACCAAGCAGGAGAGTCCCGGCAGGATTCAGAGGACCCTGTCGGGATCTGCAGCACTGTGGGCCGAGAGCTCCTCAGGTGGGTATAGTTTAGAATCCTTCAAGCTGTTTCACTTATAGACAAAATGTAGATCACTACCAGTTTCTCTCTCTGTAGAATACAAAGGCACACGACGGGACTCCAGGGGTTCTGAAAAACCTTGGCAGATCCATCCCAAGAAGCCCAAGAAATCAAAGAGCGACCTGGCTGTGTCCAACATTTCCCCTCCTTCTACTGAATCTAAATCATGTGAGTCCGACTGCAAGAGAGAAGCTAGTGTCATTACATCTGTTTTATGTGATTCAGCTGGCTGTTAATCTGGGATCAGCTGAGCATTTTCAGAGATCAGAAATAGAAGAGACCGTCTGTACATTAGTGAACAATGACGACTTCTATCTTTAGATAATACCATTATGGAGGCTATCAGCATGGGCTCTGAGTGATATGTATTGCTGAGGGAGTAACTCGTACCAGCATCTTTAATAATTTAACATGATGCTCTGTAACTGACAGCGGTTCTATTTCTGCCTGAGTGGAGGCTGTTGGCCAGTTTGGGGAAAATGGCACGAAGGGAGATTGTAAATACGTGTAACCCCATTTTAAACTGTGGATGGATGCCTGTGCCCATTTCCAGTTGACTTATTTAGATGGTTTTATGGACTTATGCAGATCAGCGAGTTTGTAAAATCCTTTGATTGAGTTTGTATTTTTTGTTCTTATACAGTATTTTAAAGCAAGAGTTGAGCAAGGTTTAAATTATTAATGTCCTTCCAAATGTCCTATATGACCTTTTTCTCTTTTCCTTAAAATTAATGTCACTGCCAAGATCTAAAAAGATGAAAAAAGAGCTCCATATGGGGAAAAGTTTAAAATAGTCCATGTGACATCAGTGGATCATCCTTAATTTGTGTCACATGTATGGACGTTGTGTTTTCCCCATATGCTCATTGTTTTTTCCCCATGACCCAGTTCTGTGCGATTAGTTAGTGTGTCTCATTCATTATCATGGATTTCCCTTCCTTTATAAATTGCTTTCCTGTCTTTCAGTGTTTGTCGGTTCTCGTCTGAGTTAATTGTGTGTGTAACCTGCTCCTGCGTTTTTGTAAATATTGAATATTTTTCTTGACTACAACAAACCTCTCTGTGCTTTGCCTATGCACCGACAATTTGATGAAAATATTTTATATTACAATTACCTTAATTTGTGTTCTGGTGAGGTTTTATGGGTTTAGAACAACATTATAGTGAGGAATTAATGAAATAAATTTTCATTCATTAATTTTGTTTACTGTGCTAACATATATATTTAGATAATGCTTAACTCTAACAAACCCACTTTATCATTTACAATAAATTTTTTTTTAAGGCCTCTATATTATTAGCAAGATTTAAAAACTTTTTAATTATAAAAATAATAACTGAATATAATATTGCTAAGATGTGTTATTGGAAGATATAGAATGATCAGGCATTACAGGGTCATTTGTAGTTTGTTGTTTTTTTTTTTAATGGAAACCTATTCAAAACCTCAAACATTTTCATGGTTTGTTGGGTTTTTATAATGCATATTTGGTTAGTACATGTAAATGCACTTCTCAATGTCAAGTTTTGATATTTGCAAGTATCCATGAGATCCATGAGCTATGGTAAATTAGCTTCTTTTTTTTGGGTGACTTCTTTGAAGTATCAACTACGTCAGGTGTTCAAAAAAATATAGGCCCTTGGTTTCCAGGTAGTGATACTTCACATAACGAGTCCAGAGGTTACTCTGCAGCACATGCAAAATAAACAGAGTGTAATTTACACAGCATGCTGCAGTATGCAAAGTAGTTCTCGTTTTCAAACTCATGCATGAGACGGAAAGAATCTGTTCTTCCAAAGCAATAAATTGCGAAGGACTCTTATATGTGCTATAGATCTACCTGATTTATTGTCATGATTCTGTCAAGATTTTATGCAAATTAAGCTCATGCATGAAAGCACAGTCCTTAAAGCTTCAAAACACTCATTTTAGAACAATCCAAATGATCTCCCAGATCATCATAATATGCACTAATTGGTCGTTCTGGGTATCCTCCGTCCATCTTTAGCGCTGTAGGGCTTGATCGCAAAAGCTAATGAGCTGTTTTGTTCTTTTACCTGCGATAGCCTGTGCTGTCAGTGTCATTGTGTTCACAGAGTTATTCTATTATTTTTTTTATCAGGTGAAAATGCAGCTCCGTGTGCCATCATATTGCATGCTCACAGTACTTTTTACCTGCATAGGCCACGTTTAAAGCAATTACAGAGGCTTGGGGAATGTGGAAGGGAAAACACCCTGTACAGAAATCATTTGCAAAACATGCACTGCACTGAAAGCAAATACCTCTGAGTCACAGCAGTGGCAAACACATTTAACTTGACGTTGTGACTGTTTTAAATTATTCAGTGTTACACTCTTTGCTGCAAGTGCTCTTAGTCAGACTCACAGAGTTATTGCATATGTCTGACAATCTGAGCACGTTTGTTTTTTTTGCACTGGGGCTATGAACAGTGACAGCATTAAAATAGTACAATATGAAGTTTTTTTTTTTCCCAAAACAAGTGTCATGGACAAAGTAAAATGACCTTTAGAATGCTCAGCGGTTGCTCAAGTCAATAAAGTAAATGATATTGATTTCAGCTGGATGGGATTTGCGTAGATTAGAAAGTGAAAAATGTGTTGTGATGAGTTTCAATAATATATGGTCGTAAGAATGTGATTATCAAATCTCAAAAGCTGTGATTTAATTAGACTGATGTGCTGCATGTTTCATAGTGAAGCGTAGCTCTGTGTTAATTTACACTAGGGATGTCACCATACCAAAACTCTTGCTACCCAAGTCGATACCATGGTAAAAAAAGAACACATTCAACATTATTTCAACATTAACTCCTAAACTTTTCACCTTAGCCTACTTAAAAAATGCATTAAATCATATTCATATTATTGCATCTAACATTTTATATATGGTAAAAAGATGAGTTAACTCTCAAACATAAATATCCAAATTTTGAATTTGTTTCTTTTGAGTACTTTGAAAGTTAAAATTAATTATCATTTTGTTCAGGATATTAGTTGTCGAGTTAGTAGTTTCATGCGTACCTGTGTGTGGCTGTTGATTTTTTTCCTCTTATTTGTCTTCTTTTGCAGTGCCTCGTTCAATACTGCGCCCTACCTGGGACTGGAGGACCAAACCTGAGAGCCGAGACTTTGATGAGCTCAATCACATACTGCAAGAGAGCAAGAAGCTTGGCAAAGCCCTGGAGAACCTGTCTCGCAGTAAGCAAATGGACAACTATCCATTAGTGAATGTGAGAACTTGAATGTGAGAATTTGTATTTGTAAGCTGAAATTTATACTCACAGCTTTGATGTGAAAAGCTGCATCTATCGATTTGCACACCCAGACAATGCTCAGGACACCTGTGTTTTGAATTCGAAGTTGCAGATTAATAGTTACAAATGTAAAGTGTCATTCACGTAAACAAAATGACAAACACAATTGTGTATTACACATACCACCACCCTCTTCCCTCACAACCTCTCAGATCTGGCAGTACAACCTCAAATCCCAGCGCTCTGACTTTTGCTACTTTTTTTGCGATATTTCTGTAGCAAAACTCACTTGTGCACTTGTAAATGCAAACTTGAGAAAGCAGAGTCGGGGGCGGGGCTGGGGTGGGAATGAAGTCATTTTATTGGTCGATGCCTCACCAATGAACAACGCCAGCCACCTTCAAGTTCCCGATAGTTATTATTCCAGACAGTTGTTATTTAGATCATGTATAAATCTCAGTTTCAAAAAAACTGATGGTGCAGGGATACAAATAAATGGTGCATAAAATCACTAATATCATTTAATATTCTGCATTTCTGTTTAAGATTCTTACTGAATCAGTTCATTCGGTGGAAGAGCAGTTTAACTGTTCAAACAAAGCAGCCTTATTTTCTGCGCTCCGAACGTAATTTATATTTTTGGTTGCTTTTTTCCAAGCTGGTTTAGCCAACTGTGAACAGAAGGCTCGACTCTCAGCCAGATTTGTATACATATTTAACAGCTACTTTTGTTAAACGGTTGGAAAATATTTTGATGAAATGTCATTAGTTTTACTGGTTTTTACATATCAGTATAAACATATTCTTATATATTTGGACACAATTAGCCAATGAAATGTGAAATTTTATGTGCGATGACGTCACTATACAGAGCAGCTCTCGCCGTTTCGTTGGTGGTGATGGTCGTCGTTGTTGTCAAACGAAAAGCTGCACTTTTACTGATATACAGTATAAAAACCAGTGAAACTAATTATATTTTATAAAAATATTTTCCAAGCGTTTTAAAAAATAGCTGATACATATGCAAAAAGATGTTTGCATTGTGGCTGGCGTTGTTCATTGGCGAGGAATCGACCAATAAATCGACTTTATTCCCACCCCAGCCCCGCCCCCGACTCTGCTTTCTCAAGTTTGCATTTACAAGTACAAGTGAGTTTTGCTAGAGAAATATCGCAAAAACAGTAGCAAAAGTCAGAGCGCTGGGATTTGAGGTTGTACTGGCAGATCTGAGAGGTTGTGAGGGAAGACTTGTGGTGGTATGTGTAATACACAATTGTGTTTGTCATTTTGTTTACGTGAATGACACTTTACACATTTGTAACTATTAATCTGCAACTTCAAATTCAAAACACAGATGTCCTGAGCATTGTCTGTGTGTGCAAATCGATAGATGCAGCTTTTCACATCAGAGCTGTGAGTATAAATTTCAGCTTACAAATACAAATATTAATTTTACAAGTTCTCACATTCAAATTCACAAGCTCTCGAGTTTTGCTACTGTTTTACCTTCATAGACCTGAACCCCGCCCCCATTTGACCTGGCAGAACTGCGTTTAGCACTTGTGGAAGATTGCCTCAGAACAACATCACGAGGCTAGTGAGGAGTATGAAACGTCGCTATCAAGCTGTCAATGCGGCAAATGGTGGAAACACCCGCTACAGACATTGTCAATTTGTGTTATTTGGAGCTATCCTTGTAACTGTCCAAATTTTTGGGGTAATAAATATTAAACTAATGAAAATGGTGTTTCTTCTCATTCATCATTTCATTAAAATTAGGAAAAGCACTCATGTAAATAACAATATCCCTAACTTATTGTGAGTAGTGTAGACTGCATACTGATATTGGCCTAAAACTTTATAATTATATAAACTCTAGAAATCATTTGTCATCTGAAGAATCATGTATATTTATATAAATTAATTTATATATCTTAACAGAACCATGTTTAATGTATATACATCTAGAACACAGGGCCTGCATTCACAAAACATTTTAACTTACAACTAGATCTCCTCTACTACTTACCACTGGTTTTCTGTTAAAACCTATTCACAAAGCTGCACACACAAACTTTTACAAACGAATAGAGAGAATTCTTAAGCTTAAGGCTAATGATACACTGGGCAGCTTTTTTGAGCAATGTTGCTTGTGCACTTTTCAACTGAGAATGGATAACAAATTTCTGTCTGAATAATTAAGGTAAGTCTTGGACCCTGTGTCTAACATGGTTGACCATTTATGTACAGCAAATTGTCCAGTGTTCATTTTACACATACATAGGTCTCACCAGCCTGGTGTTTAAGTAACACTTATAAATAACACACCCCTTGACAGTGTACATTGTGTACACCAAAAGAGTACAACATACTCTAGTGCACACTGTGTATTACTCTCTGCAACAGTGTATTATACACCAATTCGAAAGGTATTTTTTTTACACTGAGAGGGTACCTACCACACAGGTTTATTCTAAAAATGTACAAAGATTAATTGTGCGTTTATCACTCTGGAATTAAGAACATTTCTAAATTTCCAAATAATCACCATTTTGCATTTTATATATATAACCGATCACACAAACCTTTCAAACCAATTAAAATTATTTTCTCAAATTCAACAAATCATAAAGAAATTTTTCCTAAAGTTGCCCAGCAACATTGATCAAAAAGTTAGGGATAGGGTTATATTTTATAGTATATATCTAATAATTTTATGTGTAAAATTGTTCGCACACATGCAAAATGGGTCATAACACAGCCTTATGAATGTAATACAAACACAAATTAAAAAAAAAAAACAAGTGCAAGTTTAATGCATTATGATTACATATGAAATTATTCAAACATATTTGATCTTTTTTCTTGTTTATATAATGTCATACTATGATGTATGCAAACCCATAGTTGTTTTTTACGCTATCTTTACCACCATTTTTGCCTAAGCTTGTAAGTTCTGCAGTAACAGTAATAAAAACAAAATAAGAGTGACGTGCAGAAACACCTCATCAACCCTACCTTATATGTTCTCTTCCATATTTGCAATGTTTGTAATATCTGCACAAAGGAGATGTCAATCAGCTGCCCAAAGATCTCGTCTTTGGAGAAGACACATTTGACAAATGTAAGTATTACAACTTATAAATTAAGATCTAACTCAATGCACTGATAGCCCAACACTTATTAACAACAATAATAAATGCTGACTAATAATTACTTACATTTTTTAGTAAAACAAGCAAAATGTTATTTGCTTTTCATATGCCATGGCAATGCATTACTCTACACACTACAAGACAAACTCAGTCAAGGTGAATACATCTCAATTTTTAGTCAAGTGATGAATGAATGCATAAGTTAAAGAAACAATTATTTACTGGCAACAACTGGAAACATGAATAAATGAGAAAAATGTATCTTATGTAAGTGTAAGTTATAATGTTATGTTGAATGTAAGTTATTTTCAAACTGACAATCATGTATTTACAGATGGTGAGCCCACATCTAGAGCCATCTCAACACAGCTGATCCAGTTGTGCAGCTGACCACTGTGTCCACCTTCACCTGTCAGCATTCCGTTGCATGTAAATTTGATACTCATTGTTGATATAGTTCATTACTTTCATGGTGTGGTGAACTGGTCAGGGCTCATTACTCCAGGATACTGCAGGGGGAGTGAGGAAATAAGAGCTTAATACAGTCATTATTTACACACGTCCATGCTGTTCAATCCTTGTGTGTGTGTTTTTCCCCAAACACAAAAGGTAATTTTGGTAAAGTTTGCCTTGCGGGTTTCTGTTCATTCAATAGTAGTGAATGGAGCCTGACTTCTTCTTGAAATTATTTGACGTTTGATGCTTCTAAATATCTTGTTTCATTGACTGATGTTGTATGAACAAAAACCAGCAGAACAAACATGAACAAAAGCACATCCTTCAGTGTCTTTTGGTCTTTCAATATAAAAGCAGTCATTTTAACAGCACAATGTCATTTGGTTTCTATATTACAAGTAACAAAATGTTTCTCACTTTAGTTTTGTTTCAGGTTTTCTTATCCCCCCCACAAATACCACCGTCATCTTTCCTTGCAGATCCTGCTCCTCCAGAAAATATCTGCATCAAATGTATATCAATCAAGGATCAGAAAAGTGCTATAATAGCTATGTTTGAAATGACAATAATTAAAATAAACAACAACTCAAGATTTAGATGTCTCATCTGTCCTGCAACATCAATATAAGATTCAGTCATCTTTGATTTAACTGCTCGATACTGCATTTACATGTTAAGGTAGTTGCTGATGAGCTAACACACTTGTATCCAACACAAATATTCCTCAATTTATCAACCATGCTAACGATCAAATAAAATAACTTACAGTATAGTTACTCTATGTAGATTTATGTAATTTAGCCTACTTACATTCATCTGTGACAACAGTGAATTCTACAAATATATATATAATATAGCCTATATAATTATATAATTCTAAAAAAAATAATAATATACACACATCACTCTCTCTCAGATGTCTGTTCATACTGGGATGTGTTTATATGCGGTATTCTAACTTATTTTCTTGTTGCATATTAAATAAATAGATACGTATTACTCGTTTTTAAGATGTATGGTTTATATAAATCAAGTCTGGTGACATACCTGTGGAACTCCTGCTTGCTATACAGAATAAAATGTTTTTACAGTAAACTCTTACCGTCTGGTGTCTTTACACCTCAAGCAAATAAACAATTTAGTTTATAGTAGCTCAACAAATGTGATTTTAACAGAAGTAAACATGCTATTGGTTTGTAAAACTCACATTTGTAAAAACCTTCGTCGCTGTTCTCCATCACGTTCGATGATCATGTATCCTCTCGCGTGTGCTTCTGGGATTGAAAAGTGTCCATCAATGAACACTTCAGAATCCGGGCAGAAGCTGTAGGTCATCC
>JAUCMT010000056.1:14537637-14548700 GCA_032357475.1 Enteromius thamalakanensis
AGTATTTCGACTTTAATCTCGTAACATTACGACTTTATTCTCGTAGTTTCGACTTTAATCTCGTAACATTACGACTTCATTCTCGTAGTTTAAAATTTTTTTTTTGGGTGGCACTAAAGCTCCGTTGTAGGATGCTGTGTGTAGATTAATGAGGGGAAAAAATTAACTTGATGATTTTAGCAAATGCAATATAACAAAGAGTGAAAATTTTAAGGGGGTCTGAATACCTTCCGTATACACTGTACATGTAACAGCGCTAATTTTATTCCCTTTTATCAATCTATTAATTTTTGGACAACAATATTTTTCTCTTTTCATATCTCGCATCAATTAAAATTGTTATTGTCAATTTGAAAATAACATGTTTAACTATTTTTACACACACACAAAGCTGGGTGAACTTAGCATGCATTTTTATTTATTTATTTTTATTAATCTAAGTGATTCACATCTTTTGATTCTAAGAAGACTAGTTCAGATTATTTAAAGATTTATTATTTTTTTAAATCCTTGAACCAGTAAGTGGCAACCAGTGTCTTTTTGATTAATTGAATCGTTTTCTGAAGAAATTTGTAATTAATTAAAAAGTAGATAATGACTGAAACAGCACTTTCCCCCCTTTTACTCTTGCATAAATACTTTATATAATTGCTAGTTCCAAAAATGTGATTTTTAACTATTTTATTGTAATAATAATAATATCAGCAGGTTTTATTATTTTTATTATTGTTGTTATTTATTCTATATTGATTGATTGAATGAAACAATATACATGTAACAGCACTACTTTTATTTCCTTTTATCCATCTAGTAATTTTTGAACTGATTACAACTGATAACATTTATCAGCGTCAGTTTTTATCTATTTATTACTGAAACATCGTAAAAACACAAATATTATTCCCTTTTATCCATTCATTACCATTGATTACACATACAGTTACCAATGTCACTGTTTACTTATTTATACTCTAAGCCTTGTTAAAAGAAAGGTACAGTAGGTCTAATAAAAACCAGGCTAGAAAAAAAATAATAATTTTGCAGGCTTATCTTATGTAAATAAAGTATCCATTATATATGCAAATACAAGAGGGGAAGGCAGAGAGTTCACTGCTAATGAGGATTGTGTATCACTGCCATCTGTAAAAGCTGCATCTACTAAACCACCAGCTGACCTAAGATCAGTGAATCTGCACTCACCACACTTCCCACTTACTACATAACACGTCTCAAATCATTCGTACATAGAACACAGATTTGCCATGTGCATTTTGAGGCATATTGAGGTTTCTGCCAGCGACCGATTGAGAATGACATGCATCAACCTTATTACACTGACCTATTTGCAGCGTTTTGTTTGGTTAACTTTTCAGGTCACCATTCATCCCTCTTCCATTCCTGTTGGATGGCTTTCACATTTACAGCCAGTTAACTCCTTGTGGCCCTTGTGGTCTGTGTAATTTCAAGCTATTTACATCATGGTTATTCCATATTACTTCATTCTCAGCTTTGGTTTTGTGGTCTTGATTCTGTGGATACAATCTGTTCTGCCAGGAGGACTTTGTGGAGAGTTTCTCATCCCAAAGGAACGCGGCAGCAGTACAACTTTAGTTCTGTCTAACAAGGCTTCACGTCTCCCTACCAACCCACGCAAGGGCTTACATAGTTTCATTGAATTGCGTTCATCTGAAGCAATACGTTCTCGCTTTCATTTTATTTTAGTAGAGCAGCCACAGATTCGTTGTTTGAAACAGTCTAATGATTTGAACCCTGGTCAGGCCTCATCTGAGAGACAAGCTCTTCTGCATGACAGGAGCAGAATTGAGTAAATTGAATGTTTCCATTTATGAAGCTTGTTTTTAAATCATTATTTGTATCAGCTGTGCTTCACTGCACTCTGTTTACCACATCCCCCTCAACTAGAACAAGTGCCTTATTAAGTGAAATGACAGGATAAATCAGGTCACTAATTCCACCTCTGTGTAATTAAGCCAGACCGAGCTGGAGTTGTCACTACAGTAACATTTGTATTTATGTGAAACTGTATCAGGGTCCTGTACTGTGGATGGTTATTGTGGGCTGGATGCTATTGTGAAAATGATTTTTTCGCTCTTCTATGCATGAAATAATTAATGTAGTGCCATTGAGGTTTAGTGAAGTGATTGATTCATACAGCTCTCTGCCTACAGAATGAATACCATATTTGTTTTTTAGAGCTTTCATCGGTTCGTACATTTACTGCGGTATAGCTGTTTTCGAATATATTACAGCAGTGTTCCAAAAGACTGAGATAGGATTGAAAATTGATTATTAATTATCATTAAAAAATTAATGATTAATTATGTAATTTGAACCTAGAAGTAAAAAAGGTGTTTTTAAGGGACATGAACAAGATGATAGAAAAAGTGTATTTTATCGATTTCTAAAGCATTGCCTTAACAGAGAAAATTGCCGTCCATTCTCAAAAGCATTTTTGCCTCCCACCTTTTACCGACTGTTATTTCGGTCACAAAAGTTTTCAAACCAAATACAAATGTCTTGGCAGAACGCACATTTTGTTTTATTTTATAAATATAAAGTTTTTTGGGGAATGTATGCAGTACACATTGAGGAAGCACAAACATTTTGCGAGATAATGCAACATTTTGTGAGTAAATGTAGAGTTTTTCAGCAAATGCTTTGTGACATTATGTAAACATTTCTTTGAGGACAAATCTCGCAAGATGGATATGTCAGTGTTAATGTACTTTGTTTCGGCAGAATAGCTCCGCTACGCTAAGACAAAAAGGTGGAGCTGGGGAAGGTGGAGGGTGGAGCATTTTAAAATGCTCTAGTGAATGCTAATCAGATGCTAGCATTCACTAGAGAATGCTAAATTTACCTTAAAGGGTTAGTTCACCCAAAAATTCTGTCATACTCACCCTCGTGTTGTTCAAAACCTTCGTTCATCTTCGAAACGCAAATTAAGATATTTTTGATGATATCAGAGCCATCTGTCCCTCCATAGACAGCAATATAACTAAAATGCAGTTGATCCAGATCCAGAGACGTGGTAAAAACACTGGTAAAACAGTCCACGTGACATCAGTGGATAGTTGATCCACTCCTATAGTCACAAAACCACAGTTTACTTCCTAAATCCTTCTTTTTTTGCATAAAGAAAGCAAAAATAACATCATATACTCAACCATTCTTCTCCTATGACTTACGTATTCTGCCTTTTTAGAATGTGTAAGCGTATACTTCCTTCTAAGGACAAACAGCCACGGATTAAACACATGCGTGTGTTTTACCCGGATGTGAACAAGGCTGATTACGTCAAATACGTTAAAGCTTGTGTATATGGTGCGTTGAGCATGGCAGAAGACGTAAGTCGCGGGAGAAAAGTAAATTATGTTATTTTTTTTTTAAAGTGAAGTTGATCCACTGATGTCACACTGATGTTTTTGCTGGGATCATTTCAATTCTGCTGCTGTCTATGGAGGGTCAGATGGCTCTCTGATGTCATCAAAATATCTTAATTTGTGTTCCGAAGATGAACTAATTGTTTTGGAGCGACATGAGGGTGAGTAATTCATGACTGAATTTTCATTTTTGGGTGAAATAACCCTTTAAGGGCCTATATTAGCCTGAACCATCTAGAGTTTCATAACAGATTTAAAGTGTCTTGGGGAAATGTACAGTGGAAGTTTTGTGAGAAAGTGCAAACGTTTTGCAAGAGACCACGAATGTTTTGCGACAGAACACAAAAGCATGTAAGTGGACACAAACCTTCTCAGATAATGCAACCATTTTAACAAGAGAACACAAAAGCTTTGAAATATTCGATATCTTTTTTTTTCCATCACCTCTTTAAGTTTTGTTCAAAAGTGTAAACATGGGAGCTTTATGACATTAAATAAGAAATAAGCAAGACATATGAAAGATTCTGCTTTATTTCTAGGTCACTAACAGTACTGTATTGGAAAGTAGACATTTGAACAAGTGTCCTGAATTAATTACAAATGTACAGTACTCTATTTGTATGCCATGGTATCTACAGTATACCCAATATGCACCATGGTACATGGTTGTTTTCATTTAGTTTTTTTTTTAGCTGTGGCCTATTATTTATTGAGCTATAATGTACAGTATTGTCTTGATCCCGTTCTTTCTCCTTATCTACTTTGAAAAAACAGCAAAAAGCCTACTCAATATTTCCATGCAGTGAACATACTTAAACAGTATCTGTTCTAAATACTATTTGTTTCTTCTTGTGTTTTATACAGTGAAATATGTGTTTACATTAATGTTTATGAGCATGGGGACATGTGTCTCAGCATTGCTGACGCTGTAGAACACTACTAAAAAGTTAGCAATTGGCTGACACCCGAATGATGGTAGAGAGATATGCAATATTAGCATAGCCATTATCATAGTAATGTTCAACTCAGAATATTAACAGCCCTGCTTTGGCCTTAACCTTTCGATTATCTGTGAATAATGTCATTCCAATAAGATAACAATCAAATTAAGTATCTGCAGACTATTTTTGTCGCGATTTGTCACTGAGACTTGGGAATAATTTTACCAGTATAGGCATGCGAAGTACAGCATATGTTCATTATTCATTCAATTTATTTCTTCATCAGCTTGCTTAAAGTTGAATAATTAATCTGGTATTTTTGGTCCAGGAGTGAACCCTATTTCCTGGCAATTTTAATGATTTAAAGATCTGTAATATCGATAAAGGTACATGTTGGTTATATTAATGTAGATTTAGGATTGCACATGTGGTTTAGTTAAGATGGTATTACGTTTTTCCTGATTTTTGTTTTCCATAAGGGGACAGTGATGCCATAGAAGAACCATTTAGGGTTACTCTGAATCAAAAAGTCCGAATTGTGAGATATAAAGTTGCAATTACATGAAAAAAAGTCAGAATTGTCTAATATAAACTCCCAACTTCGAGTCATAAAGTCAGAATTGTGAGAGCAATTCTAAGAAAATACAAAAAAAACATTTGCTTAAAATTGGACTTTATAATGTGCAATTGGAAGTTTATATAAAAGGAAAGAAATGATGTGACATGTGGCCAGGTATGGTTTCCCATATTAGGAATTTGCACTCTGCATTTAGCCCATCCAAGTGCACACACACAGCAGTGAGAAGTGAACAACCACACACACACCGTGAACACAGGTGCTCGGTGAACGATGCCTTGCTCAAGGGTCTCACCTCAGTCGTGGTATTGAAGGTGGAGAGAGTTCTGGTTATTCACTCCCCCACCCACAATCCCTGCCGGGAATGGGATTCAAACCAACAACCTTTGGGTTACAAGTCCAACTCCCTATCCATTAGGCTGACAATTGTGAGAAATTGTCACAATTGTCAGCACAACATATCAGTATTTTTTTCAAAATGTAAAGTTATAAAGTCAGAATTGTGAGATACAAAGTTGCAATTATTTGAAAAAAAGTCAGAATTGCGTAATATAAACTCACAATTTCAAGTCATTTTCCTACTGCTTTAACGGTGGCTTCAGGATCCGCCGCTATGCATACGTCATCGGAATGAGTGGTCTGATTGGTTGTGGTTCGTCCAGTAGTATACAGAGGATGGACGTTGGTTAAGCCCGCCTCCCAGGTAGTAAGGTAGCTTGGCCAGACTAAGCTCGTATGAGCTTTATAGTCGCAGAAGCCAGGCTAGCAGAAACCGGCTTTCATAGAAGAATATATAAAGTTCTGAACAGAAGGATATTTTTTGACAATTACTGTGTTTCTGTCTGTGGAATTTTTAGCAATCGGTGATTTACATGTTTCCAGAGCTATAAGTTACAATTTTTAAATTAGGCTACCTTCTAAGACCTCTTTAAAGGAACCACTGTTCTGGATGTTAAAGCTATGATTGTTGTCCTCTCTCTTTCTCACTTTGTCTGCAGCCTGAAAATGGAGACTAAAGGTAAAGGCCTAAAACAGCAGCAGCAGAATCACAAGAAACTTCTGGCAGCCATGTTGTCTCAGGACTCGTTTGACTCCATGCCTGATTCGGCCCCCTCAGTCACTGAAGACGAGATGGAAGATGAGGATGATGCCATGGAGCTTCTGGGTAATGAGAAAACAAACACGCACTCATGTTTCTCCTCGTAATCTACAGCAATCATGTTCTCACGCATACCCAAACACAATTACATGTTTGCTGCTTATATCTCCACTGATTTTGAAGCATCATCTCTGGTCTAAATTGTGTGCTGAATTCCTTTTGATTGCTGAAGCATTATCTCCTCATATGTGCACTGTTACTAAGATATCATATTTTCATTAGTAAGAGAGAGAGAGAGCTCACAAGTAGCATATGTTATTTATTAAATTCTTGTGATATGTATTGCGAATGAGTAGAACGGCACTAAAAGACTGGGTGTACTTTTGGTAATAATTGTGCTGAAAAAGATTCAGCTATGTATCACGTAAATGGTTGTTATGGTCAGTTCAGATTATTTTTCTATAGAATAGTCTAAATGTACTACCCTATAACTGTAATGAGGGAGACGGGGACGTGCGGATCCATCTGCAAGCTTATACTCAAAAACACAATGGCAAACAGGTATGTCGAAGGCAGAGCTCAAGGAAAGTCCAGTAGGCTAGCTGGGTCGACCGATCTTCTAAGAGTCCAGAGGGCAAAAACCAGAACAACAACTTAAAACAAGGCAAGGTCGGTACACAAGAGAAACATGGCTTGGAAAGGAAACGTGGAGAAAACACTTTGTAAAGAGGTAAACACTCAATACTCAACGGTTAGGCTAACGCACACAGACTTCTTTTAAAGTTAAGACAAGAGGGTTAATGAGGGGGTGGAGCTGATCAATTGTCATGGGAACTAACAAGTGCGTAAAGACTGAACAGGGGAATACAATTCACAATAAGAGTCCTTAAAGGATAACACAAACAGACTCCTCTATAGGAGCTCGTGGGCACTCCAGCTGGTGATCATCACAATAACAATGTAAGTGTTGTACTGTATTGTTAAGCCAAACTATTATAACTGTTAAATAGTTACACATGACTATTAAAATCGAAATAAAGCTGAAATAGAATAAAATCTAAATATTTAAGAAAACATTGAAAAAACTTTTTATTTGTAAGTTTATGTTAAAAAAATCATTACTGGTATAAAACTAAATAGAACTAATCAAATTGCCAAAAGCACATAAAATTACAAAAACTGAAAATATAAAAATAAAAGCCAATTAAACATTTGAATTAATACTGCAATATTGTATAATTAACACTTAATGTAACACAGTATATTTGATTAATAGATTGAAAAGCAGACAGCAGCTAAAGAGTCATGAAATTATACTTTGAAAAACAAGGACAATTGTCCATGGATTGTATTATACTATTCTCAACAGATTGTTATGTTTAGAAACCCTATGAATCACTATTATTAATCCATGCTGCTCCAATGATTACATGAGCGTGACATCCTAAGTCTCTGTTTCTGTGCCGGTGCCAGACCACCCCTCAGGTAACAGAGCTTTGTAGCAGTTTAGCTCTGTAGTGTTAGCAGGTTGGTCTCTGCATAGGTGTGAGACGTAACCCAGCACCTCCCACACAAAACACAACCAGTGCTTGCATGTGGCAAATCAAAATTTTTAATTTGAATACAATTAAAGCTTGAATAGAAGAAGATTTTCAGTTCGTAAAGAGCAGATTTATGTCTTATAACATTCTGTCTTATGTAGGACACAAAAGGGGATATATCTTTTTCATAAATTGAATGTGAATAGTGACCATCGCAAGTTTATTTTTCACTCAGAGCTATTTCCTGGTCACTTTCCACTCTCATTGTATGTAACTTTTAAATGCTACGAAATCTATAGCATCACTTTTGTGTCCCACAGAATGGTTGGAACAGCATGAGGATGAAGAAATGATGCCAGACTTTCATTTCTGAGTGAACTATCCCTTTAAATAACCTTTTCAAGCGTCACTGTTTATTTCCCGAAAACTGGTACTGAAGAAGCTTTCATCATGCGCCGGTCTTGTTCTTGTTTCGTGTGTAAGGGTAAAGAGTTTGCCTTCTGACACTCCACACAGAGAGCTGTCTGGGGCTGATTTGGTTTTGTTCTTTTTGTGGGATGCGGTGTGCCCTTGGTTGTGTGTGTCTGTTAGCAGCGACCTGGTGAGCTGAACTGCTGCACTGAGGCTTTCTCCTGCAGAGGATGCTGGGAGATAATGAGATTTTCTGTGCTCTGAGGCAACAGCAGAGAGGGCGTGCGGATATGGGATGTTGGGACGGGAATACTTTAGCGGTATTTCAACAACCTTTTCTCCATCATTCCTTGAGTCTTTTCTCTGAGTATTAGTGATTGCTCATTAAATCTCCCACTTAATTAAGTTTCATTTGACTTTGACCGAAAGAGCATGTTGTAGAGCTCTCTGAAACTTTCCAGTTGCACACTTCGTCATTGAAGCTCACTTAAGTGCCTCCTAGAAAGCCTCTTTACCCCCTTAGAAGCCCAATAACCTAATAACTGCAAGAGAAGATGTTTATGGCTGTGCACAGAATACTTTTTTAAGTATAGAAAATTACATACACAGAGCACACACACATATTTACTACATTTGCCCTAATGTGCAATATAAAAGGTTTTCAATATTTATAATGCCAAGGAACTTCAAATATGATGATCCCCTTCCTTAAATAGCTTTCTCTGGTGCTTTAAATAGATAGTGGATATAGTTTGCAAAGATGTTTTGTAACAGTGTGTGTGCAGACAAAAAGCCATATCAATCGTATTTTGGTCCAAATGATTACAAACTTATTGATTTGATGAGAGAGAGAGATATAAGGATATGTGGCTCTCAGATGAACTGCTCTCAGTAGTTGCAGTCTGATGGAGGTTCTGGTGTCTGGTCGTGACATGGGCTCATCACTCATATCAAACACGCTGTCAGACGAACAGTGAACAGATGGGACAGAGTCATCGAGACGGGAGTGAGACACTGCGTCTTTGGATCTCATTAGTCAGTCCTGTGGTCCCTCCTGACCTAAAGCAGACAACAGCATCATCACAGAGAGCTGCAAAGGTCACAGCCACTATCATGTGGTTAATTACCGTAATCCCCTTTGATTGTGTCAGAAACAATATTACCTCCGAATACAAATGTCCTCCTAATAAAAGATAATCCGAAAAGACAATCAGATAATCTGAGGGGAGACATTGTAGCTTTTATTCTAGTTGTACAGTTGTAAATATTTAAAGTGACATTTCATAACTCAAATGATTTGATTTGATGAGTTGGGGGTTGATTCGTAGCGTGAGCTGATTCATGATGTATTAATATCAATACAGATGAATTTAGACATATTTAGACAATTTCTGTGCTAGCTTGTGTTCAGGTCTAGTTAGGAATTTGGTATCAAATCTGCACTTTTCATTCCAATGTCAAATAATATTTGAAGTTTGCATGTGCTTATACTGACCTCTAGTGGTGGAGATCATAGCAGCATTTCATAAACTGAATTATTCAATACATTGCTCTGCTCTAGAGCTCTTTATTGATCCTCTCCTCCCCTCCTGTTTCCATTAACAGCTTTTGTGGATGTGCAGCATTGTCAGTCAGTGATGCCCATGGCTCTGGAGAAAATACGGTGTAATTGTGTTTTAGACCCTCTTCCCACCTTGCTAAATGCTCTATAGAGAAATTAACGTAATTCAAGAGAGTGTAATTATGCTAATGAGTGAATTGGTGAAACTGCAATGAAATTCATTTTTAATATAACACAGCTTCAGGGATTCTTAATTCTGTTCTGCCTTATATTTTCATTTCTTTTTTATTTAGTTTGAATTATTATACAGGGTACGGCATGCATATATATCACTCAAACGCTTTCTTTCTGACCCTCCCAGAAAGGTAGATCGTTAAAATAATTCATATGACATGAACAGTGATTCTATCTCTTATTATTATGAAGCTACAACAATACTTTTTATGTTTAAAGAATACAAAAATATCATCTTATTGAACAGTTTCTTCGCTACCGTGTGTGTCAGTCTTCGATGCACAGTCATAAAAGCTACTGACAAAATCTTCCTATAATTAATCACTATTTTACCCTCAAAATCCAAAACTGTAGTTGTGCTCAAAATTAGCTGAGACTGAAGTCAGACCATATAGTACAGTAAAGACTAAAAGTGTAGACCTCAGTGATTCATAAAATATAACTCTTTCACTTTGAGAAACAAACAAATAAAAAAAACATATACAGGATACACAAAATTAATGCTAGGATCTCCTGACTATATATGTGGTATTACGTAATTAATTACATACATTTTTTAATGCATTTCAATCGTGCGCAGTGTGACGAATTATTTGTCAGGAAAGTGTGGCAACAATTACAGAGGAGTAACTGCACATTGCATTAGTGACTCAGTTTTTTACGCTGGCTGTATTAAAAACTTAGCGTCATTTTGCGGAGGCTTGTAAAGAACAGTTCTTGTCTGTTGCACGTAAGTGGGGGGAAAATTAAAAAGCAGAAATAAGCCCTGACCTAATCATCTGAAAATCCTGATTAATTTGATTAAATTTTTTTGTCATTTGACAGCCCTAATTCTATGTATTCTGTACTGTAGATGCTAATGCACCCGATCAACAATTAATGTAAATTTTTGTAAATTACTTCAACATATATATAGATGATCAGATCAGATCAGATCTCTGTGTGGAGCACTGGCTGTTGTCAGACTCATTGTGCAGACAATAATCTCTCTGCGTTATTAAAATGAAGGACAAAAATAATGTTTAGAAATGTAAACTAATATTTCCAACTGACATGCTACCGCAAAAGATAAAAAATAAACCAACCTAAAACCATTTTTTGTTGGTGAATATACTAGTGGCCTAAGACTTTTGCACAGTATTGTGGTTATATATATATATATACATATTGTTAAAATATTACATATTTGTCACATTCCATGAATCTGTCCATCCTTTACTAAATTTAATTTAATTTAATTTAATTTAATTTAATTTAATTTAATTTAATTTAATTTAATTTAATTTAATTTAATT
>JAUCMT010000056.1:14549128-14568752 GCA_032357475.1 Enteromius thamalakanensis
AATTTAATTTAATTTAATTTAATTTAATTTAATTTAATTTAATTTAATTTAATTTAATTTAATTTAATTTAATTATTAAAAATAATTATATATACTTATTTGTAAATATATTGGTTACATTAGGTATTATTATTATTGTTATCATTTTTATCATTACTACCATTAGACAGTATATTAGCCTACTATTAGAGTTTGACTTTGGCAATGTCAGCTTTTTACCACTAGAGGGCCATTATAGTAAGTTTTTTTTGCCTTTATTTGAACTCCTTGAACTGTTAAAGGAAAGAAAATGAACCAAAGCACATTTACTGACAAAAAAGACATAACATTATTTATAAATGGTTACAAAAATATGACATAGTTATCTGGAAAATTATATATGACAGTCATAAAACTGTAGCCGACCTTTTATTCTGGGATTGACACTAAAGAATAATTTCCTTGTATAAACAAATCAATAAACAAAAGCAGTCTCAGTGGAAAATGACTCAGAACTTTTGTATATGAGATAAATACATGTGGGGCCACTCATCATATATCGTCTGCACACAGTCAACCACATTTTCAACTGTTCAAATGGGGTTTTTGAAGCAAAACCCTGTTTTTGGCAGCATTTTGTTGTCTTTTGGTTAGCTAATAAACCAACATGTTAGAAAACCCTTTTCCCAAGACATCAGTGCTCTCCCATGCCAGAGCAATGCTGCAGATTGCCGTTATGACTTTCATGAACTTGATGAAGATACAGATGAAGCCGCACATTTACAGTAAATGATGTCTGAAGAGAGCGCTCACGGGACACCGGTTGCCTTTTTGCTGCGCTAGTCAATCCTAGCGATGACAGATACTGACAGATGTGTGTAAGGGAGACTAAAAGAAATAGTGTAGATCTATTCTCAGGTTGTTTTACATGTCTGAGCTGTGGCCACTCGGTGGGATGAATAAGCTATTTCTGCCAGGGTTTAGGGTTTCGGATTTTGTGGCGGTGGCTTTTCATCTGGTACTGACTCTGAATATGAGTCAGGTCACATCTGACACCTTTCAAACATTAGAAATGGGTTTATGATAGGGGCGTTCATGTGGGATGAGGAGACAGTGTTGATGAATGGTGCACTGGTTTCACAGAGATCTTGAGTTATAATTGTCTGGAGGGTGATCCACATATGAAGGGATTCATGGGGGATGAAGCTCTCTCGTGCTGGATGCCCACCCGTATCTGAGACACCCACTTCGTCTCGCTTAGAGAACCCGCGATGACATAGCAGCTGTGAATCTCTCAAGTGTGGTTTGTCGGTTTGGCTGATAATAGAAAAATATGGGAGTTTTTGGGAATCTCCTAGTGCTGAGGGAAATATTGGTTCTGGTTTGTTGTTTTTTGATTGTATATAAGTGGAGTTATCGGTAATTTCTGTGTTTTTACTGGGACACAGTAAATATTGAACTGAATTGTAAAAAATATTAGATTTTTATATTGTCTAAATAAGATGTAAAAGAGTTTAGTTTAGTTTTTTTTTTTTTAAATAAAACAAATTCAGCCTCAGAGACGTCTTTCAGAAACATTTAAATCTAGATATATCATTTATAATCTAGAATATCTAAACAAACACAATATTTGGAACTGAAGAGTATATGTAAGGAATAATTGCCTGGAGTCAATAATTCCGCTTATACTACGGTTGCCACACCTCAAGACATTGTACAGATGTTATATTTCAAGGTATATTTCTGGTTTTTGTACTTAAACACTGGGGAGCAGGATTATTTCTTCTGCATCTCATCCAAAGCCTCCGTTGTTATTTCCAAAACGTCATTTTAAACCGTGTAACTGAGGCTAGAGCTGTTGTTAGCAGACTAATGCATTTAATAGCTTATGAGTGTGTGTGTGTGTGTGTGTGTGTGTGTGTTTGTGAGAGAGAGCGAGAGATGTGAATTATAAGTCTGTGCATCTCTCAAAAATGTTCAACTAAAACAGTGAAACTTTAAATTCATTTCCTTCACTAACAGCGCCGTTGTTACCTCGCTTGTGAGAAGTCAGTTGTTTTTAAGTTGATGTCAAGGATAAAGTAGTCAGAGTAAGTTAGCACTAGCAACATTAGCATGCATGTTAACGTGTCTCTGAGTCTCTGAGAGAGAGAGAGCGGGAGAGATACAGTAACGCTATGTGCTCGCGGTACATAATAAAATGTATTTTTTTTGTGGCAATACATGGAAATGAGCTGTCGTTTTTATCATATTGATAGCTATATTTATTTGTTTGGCCAGTGTTGTTGTGAGTTTTAGTTGTTGTGCTTTTCTAACCATAGACATACATATATATATCTTTGGATGTCAGACCTTTGAATAATAGAAACCATTTGGCGAAATTGATATGGAACTGTGATGCGGTCAAAGAATGAAAATAATTGCACACCATAGAATGTTCATCAGCCAGTCAGATGCAAGCATTCAACAGACCCGTAGTAAAAGTAATATTAATTAATATAGTATATTTTCATCCATACAGCACTATATTAATAATATCATTAATAAAAATGATCGTTTTATAATCCCTTCACATTAGCATAAAAGAAAGTATTTTAATACAGTACTTTGCCTTTAAGAAGACACTGGTTGATTATGCTGAGATTAATCCTGTTTTACATGATACTTTTTATATGGCAAATCTGCGGGTTATCATTTTGATCCATTTCACTTTAACCCCCAGATGAGGCTAATTCTTGGTATTTTCTAGATGTGGTGTGATCGCAGTGGATCAAGTGATCAGGGCACTGCTTTTGTTTGTGATGTAATGGCAGCCCGTCTTGGCAGCCGTCGCCATTCTCTGCTCTTCCCTGACGCCAAGAACTCTCTCCAGGATGTGGAGACACAACAGTTGCCGTGGTGACGGCGTAAACAAATAACAGAGATGCACCACTGTATCCAGTACGCAAAGTGTTTGTCAGGGATGCCGGCGATGATGGAACATGCTGGTGTAAATTACAGTGATCTTCAATCTTTCATATGAGGGAGGCTTGGCTGTGGCAACTACACAGTATCTTTGATACACTGATAAGAGGGGAAAAAAGTCCCTCATGAAAAATTATTGCTCTTATATGGCTTTTACCACACACTTGCAGATGCATTACCTAATTGTGTGCAGTTGTGCCAAGACGCTGCAAGCCGCAGCTCAATGATTGATTGTGTAGGCCACAGTGAGCCATTTATTAAAACTGAATGACAGCTAAAAAGATCCAGTGAGAGCATGATGTAACCCACAGACCCCTAGAGGATTTACAGTAGAGCGAAAACCTCGAACTATGATGTATTGTAAGAACAAACCCATAGACCTAACAACAAACATATCTAAAAATCAGACCTGTAACAAACAGTGAGTCACATTTGAGTCCAGGCGTCTTGGATATGAATGGTCTGTTTTGAAATCTTGCGATAATGTTATTCTACACACAATGCCCCTGTAAGATTTATCTGAGAGTTTGTGTGCGTCTGTTCGTCGGATTTGTTTCTTGGTCCTTATGGTGTGATAACAGGAACATCACCTCGGCTATCAACAGTCGAGCATTTTTGCAGTCGAGCGTGGTGTGTATGCCAGAGCTGCAGAATACAGTAAATTTAGTGGTTTTTGAATGAGTTGTTGGCTTTTTGGGGGTTTATTTATGTTTGAAAGTTGTATGAAGGATTTTTTAGGGCCAAGGTTTTCAAACTGGGAAAAAATTACATAAAAAAAGTTATTTGTTAATGAAAAAGTCTGTTGTGCTCACAAATGCTCCATTTATTTGATACAGTAAGACAGTAAAACTACAGTACAATACAGTAAAACATTCATATTTTAAAGTTGTACTGCAATTTAAGATAAGTTTTCTATTATTTATTTTTCATTTTTATCATTTGTTCCTGTGATGCCAAAGCTACATTTTCAGTTCATTACTCCAGGCTTCAGTTTCATATGATTTTTCAGAAATCATTCTAATATGCTGATTCAGCACTCAAAATAATATGATAATTATTATTGTTGAAATCAGTTTTATATTTATATATATATATATTAGGACTCTTTGATTAATGCAAAGTAAAAAAAAAAGAAAGCATTTGGCTAAAACAGAAATTTTTTATAACAATATAAAAATATTTCCTTTTGATACATTTTGATCAATGTACTGCAGACTTACTAAGTAAAAGTTATATAATTAAATAAAAAATATAAAAAAACATATTAATTACATTATTAAAATGATTAAAAACACTTAATAATCCCAAACCTTGTAACTATATTGTACAGTGTAATTATTTTTTGAACACAATAGAAAATATTGATTTTAATGAATAATATAATTACAATATATATTACTTTATAAGTAATATTTTCCAGATTATATTTATATTGTCTTGATAATGCAACTTTTCACCCAGTAATAAAAAAAAAAAAAAAAAACGGCTGCATTTGTATGTTAGAAAATGGTTTGGTGGATCTGCTTTAGTGGACTTTATCTGTTTGGAGCGATTGATATCTCTTCTTTTCGATGAATTACCAAAGAACTGTGTGTATGTATCAATTATAACTGACCAGCAGGTGTCATTATTGTACATATCTGCTATGGATATCACTTATTAATAATATAACGAATGGTTTTAACAATTGTGATTTGTACGAAAATTGATTAAGTCATTGATACTTAAACAAGCATGTGTGTCTCTGAAGTGTCAGCGCCTCAGAGTCTTCCAGTCCTCATCAAAATTGGCGTCATGTGTAACTCCACTTAATCCCATCTTTCATTAACTGAAGATATAAACGTTGAAATATCATTTATCATCGCCCGTCATGACAGATTTGAAATTTTTGCATCGTGGTAGGCAGAAGTATTTTTAGAGAACGAAAGGGACGACCTGGGGGTTTAATTATAAACGTAGTTAAAATATTGTTTTCATTACAAAGCATAACAAAAGTGCTTTTCCCACTCACTTCAAAGTGCTGTATGCATGTGAGGACTAAACCACAGCGCAGGAACGTAGCATTTTAGTCTTAATGAAACACAAATGTGGAAAGTGTGCAAAAGTCTGCGACGTCTAGAGCTTCTCGACAGTGAATTCTGTCAATTACCCGGCTCAGATAATTACGAGCTAGAGATGGAACATAAACCCATGGGGAACTTTGAAGTATATCGGGAAACGTCATGTCTGCCTGCGTAGTCTGCGTTTATTATAGTTTACTGTGGTATGGCTATATGATTATGGAATTACATCTTTTAAATCTTCTAAAATAAAAAAAAATAACTATATGTAACTTTTGGTAGGACCCATGAAACAGTCTGAAGAACTTTATTCAATTAGGAGTCACAAATAGTGACTAACAACCTCAACGTACACCACAATCATTTGTGTAGACTGTCTTTGATGCATTAAACTACATGGAAACTTGTCTAGAACAAGTACACATGCACACACTCTGGCCCAATGCTTTGGTTGGTGCGAACAATTACAGACAGAAATTCCTTGTCATCACTCCTGTCTTTGTTTGGATAACACTTTCCACCTCTCTCCAGGGGCTCAGCATCCCCGGCAGTTGATTTATTCCACACTGAAGGTATGCAGTGACACTACAGTAACGCATGACTGCTGCACACACACTCACATAGACGCTGTGCCCTTGTTTTGTCTGGAAGTGTGCAGCTGCTGGTATTTTGCTTTTCAATGTTATCAAAATGTTTTTTGTGATATAAAGGTAGCATTTGTACGCTGCGTCTGAGCTAGATGAGGTATTCGAAGAGATTAAACAAAACTCTTTTGTAGTTTGACTCTCAACAGAGTACATGTTTATGCTGTAGGGCCCCAGGTTATGTACAGACGTAAACGTTTATAGTTTTGGCTGACGATTCATGTTGGCCTTTTTGTATTGAGCATGTAGGCCTGTTTTAAAACCTTACTGCATCTGCCTTTGAGGCTGGGTGTTAAGATATATTTTAATACATAATACAATTTACCATTTTTTACACATTTTACTTTTTATCAGTATGGGTCAATATTGGATATTTGTGCATGCTCATTTCTTGTTGCATGTTGATTAACAATCTCCTCACATTTAGAATATAAGTGCCCTTATTATGGGTTATGAAAGGTTCATATTTTGGTTTTGGGATTCCCAAACAACAGGTTGACATGCATGCAAGTTAATAAGACACTTTAGTTTTCTTATAATATGCATTTATTTTTTACCTTATTTGTTCAACGACTCCCAAACGATTCGTTCAGTGCTAATTTTTTTCAAACTGCTTTGGTGATTGGTCGATTTCATTTAAAGCGGTGTTTGTAAGGTATTTACACTGTAAAAGTTGCACCTACTGGCAAAGAATGAATTTGCATTTTCATTCAGACCAACGTGAAAAGATCATCAAGTGGGCGGGCAATATGCTAATGTTGACAACAATATGAAACGGCTTGGGACTCGTTTTAAATAATAATAACAATTTATAAACGGTGCACTTTCAGATTTAAAACTTAGAGCTATGTTACAAACTGCATGACAGGTCATTTTCAAAAATTCATAATAGAGGCACTTTAATATTTTAATTGATCTGTTAAATGTCTACCACTTGTTTCGCGATTGTGTTCGTGTTCATGACCACACCAGTTGCACCGCCCAAAGGATGTCCCTGTTCAAAATAATACTTTATTTTTTGATTGTGAGTGCATGTATTTAGAATAATTTCTTAGCATTGTCTGCAATCTTGAATTTTCTCACCTATTTCATTGCTATTTGGGATTGTCTAATATACAGTATAAAGGATATATGTGATTCTGTAATTGAGTATTTGTGCAAAAGTAGTTATCTTAGAAGACATCATGATTAAATTGCTTTGTGGATAAGCCCTCTGAGAGTTTCCTTAGTATGCTTACAATACCACCTGGATCCAACTTTTTTTTTATTTGTGCGTAAAATATTAAGTCAGTGAAGATAATCACCACTTATTTTCACACTGTCCATCTGATTAAAAGATTTTAAATACATCAGACTAAATTGAGTGCATCATTAACAAGATTATTTTCAAAGCCTCACCACCCTCTTTGTCTTATGTTGTCGACAGGCTCTAAATTCTCTGATAAGACTCAAACAAGTCACAATGAAATTTGTGTCTTCATGTCATGCTTTATTTTGCAGCTTTGCTGTATCCGCAGTTCTGGCAGATTTATTAAGGAATGGCAGTGTACCGTTTAAAGAGCCTGCAGACACCTTTGTTTCCCTCTGCGTCAGTTCTTTCCAAAATGGAATAGAAGAAAAGCCCACTCTGCAGTCTCTTGCTTTACTATGGCAGAAGTTCAGATCCCTGTCAGGCCGATGAAGGACTATTCCAAGTCTTAAAGTCCACTTCTGGCTCGGGCATTGGCGCATTTGTGAAACAAGCAGCTTTAACCCCACATAAAAGAAGAAATTAGCCAAAGCTCTGTGGGAAAACACTTACAGAAAGGCTTCCAATGGAAGGCCAATTAATTAGGGTGGGTTTTTATGAGCTCAGTTTTTCGCACACTGACCCCCTTACAGAAAATGCTCAAGGAACTTGATAAAATGAGCCAATGATTTGTCATAGTCTTTCCTATTCTTTGATAGAGTTTTGAGGTGGAAAGAGTAACTGTTATACAAAAAGGGCACACATTTTATTTGAATTGCTAATAAAATTCCAGTTGATTTGGATTATGCACTTTTAACATAAGCAAACAGTTAAACTTAATGCAATGCATATTTGTTATTCACACATACATTTAGAAAGATTAGTCTGGACTCTGAAAATATTTTATTTGATTTAAAGCAGGAAGTAAACACAAAATTGACTTAATGTCCTGCTTTAACTCAAAATAATAAAAAGAAAAAGACCAATCTTTGTACATTTTGAACATAGAGGTTTTTGAACCTGGAGAGTGCATTGATTGGAATCATCAACGTTTATTTACAGAGGACATTTAAACATAACTCAGGATGACCAAAGGATACAATTAATTAAAAAAAAAAACTGCAAGTACAGGGAAAATAACAGGTCCAAGGATCGATCCTTGTGGAACACCACAGCCAAGAGGAATGATAGTAGATGAGTAATGCCCAAAGTGAACTGTAAAACAACTACATGTACTTGACAAATAAGAAAGGAAACCACTGCAAGAGAGGATCACAAAGTTTTAGATAAGACTCCAGGAAAGACAGAAGAATGTTCTGGTCAACTAAATCAAATGTATCACTTAGATGAAGAGCCACACAGTACATTTCTCTGATTCTGTCTTATGAGTATGTTTTAAATACACAATGACCAGGTTTATACACTGTTTTTGCCATTGACAAAAGCAACTGTATTCAATCTCATAAATTTTATCTAACCGAATATTGCTTGTTTCATAGCTAGATATAATAAACATGTTTATACTTCTTTAAGAGTGTAAACTAAAATGTTTTCATAATGATCAGATTCTAAACAAAACGATTGTTTAAATAAAATATGCAAATAGTTAATAAACTATGACATGAGTTTGTTTGTTTTTTTTTGAGTAAAAAAATTAAAGCATTATGTTTTTATGTGTTTTTATGTTAAAATTGTGTAATCCAAATAAATATATAAATCTTAGGCCTTATATTTCCCTATATAATTATTTTACTGTATTTTGGATTACACAAATGCAGCCTTGGTGAACATAAGAGACCTTTCAAACCTTAAAAAAATAATACAGACCCCAAAATTTTGTTTTGCATGCAACTCAGATACATAAATCTTAACTACAGGTCTAAACATATTTTTTGAGAATAGCTGTGCTCTTTTTTTGTCTCTCTTTATATTCTCTCAAATGCTAAATCTCAGCCAAATTACATCAGAATTCACAAAAATGCTGCCATATTGCCACAAGTACCCCCCTCAGCGCTGAACCACACACCCCGCAGCCCAGTCCGAAAAGAGAGACTTTCCCACGATGGACAGCTGTGTTCTCCTGTACAATGCTGCGTGTGTGTATGAAGTGGCCTCTGGCTCTCTCTCTCAGCTGGATCAGACCTGCGATGATGAATGAGGCATGTAATATCACCACACTCGCTGGTATTTCACGAACAAGGCAGTGTCCGCATTCCCGTGCCAAGCGGACCTTCTTTTTACACATGCTTTCCGTGCTTGCACAACGACTCATGGGAGAAATCTCATGTTGACACCATGGAGCGCTCTCACACAAAAAGCTGCGTTTGGGGGGCTTTTAATTGTGATTGATAAGTTATTTCCCACCGGGCCCCTTCCCACATCAGCAGCTCGAACAAAAAAGGCGAGGCAATTGAGAGATGTAAAGTGAGTCGAGTAAGAGTTTCGTGGATGAATAGGCCAAGTCTAATCCCTGCCATTAGCTACACTTACTTGTCTTACAAGGTGCTTTTTTTTTGGTGTGTCCTTCCACACGCTGTCAGCTGGCTGTGCGGTCTCAGCGTAAGTGGTTCGGTTGGTATATAACACCTACAGCCACAGGCACGGGAGGGAGGCGCTGACCTCACAGAACGCGGCTCACTTTACCCCCCTGCTCTGAGTTCTTGCTATATCATGATGTATGTTACATGAGAGCGAAACTCCCTATGAGAAACATGCTTTGTCAATGTGGCATTATGAAACAGATTGTTCTGGCTCTGAAATCCGATTTGATGAAGCATGTCAAAGCTATTACACGCACACCTGACCATACATTATATAATAAATACACCAAATTGCTGCAAACCGTTAAATTGGTTTGTAGTATTGCAAATCTGCTTGCTGTTAGACTGCTTATATGATTGTTATTCAGTTTAAATATACATTATATAAACGTATTCGTTGCTCATTTGTATGCATGCATGCATTCATTTATTTGCAATTTTGTTCCTCACCAAATATTTCATAACTTTAATCATGTTAATTTAGTACATATTTGGTAGGTATCTGCGGTACACCAGGGTCAAATTGCCACCTGATTCTATCCGGTGATGCTAGGTTAATATATACTATATATGATATTAAAGCCTTAAGTAGAAGCAGCAAAGTCCATCAGGTCTTTACAGCTAATAAAACCCTGCTGACTGAGCTGGGAAACTCTGGAAAATGACCCAGCTTTCACCCAACGGCCCTTTTGCGTGTTGTAGTGGAACAGCTGTAGTGTTAAGAGACGCACATCTCTCAGATCCAGCCCTCTGCACCTGTTATCTGGGCACAGGCTAGCATGCTGTGAGCATATGCTGTGAAAGAGTCACCAGTGACCTCCCGGAGTATAGAGTTGCCCATCTCAGTGTGTTAGCTTTGTTTTTTCACGGTGTATTGTATTTTTTATTTTCTTAAACTTCTGTTTCTCATTCGGTTAGTGATTTTACATACTAGTAACTAAAGAGTGTTGCTGAAAACTATAAAAGTGCATAATATAAACTGCTTAAATCACCAAGATTCAGTCAGATTTAAATACATAGAGTTGTTGTTAACTTTATTTTATTTGTATTTATATTAATAAAATAGAATGAAAGCATGGATAAAGTAAAATAATCTTATTTCAGTTTTATTATTTTAATGATGATTTATATATAAAATGTATATAAAGTATGATTAAAATTGTTATTAAAAATATACAAAAAATTACACATACCTAAACAGAATCTTTGTGACTCCCAAAAAAAACTGTAAATACAGTCTGATCATAACCGGAGGGTTAAATCATCATCCGTCTTTCTTTCTTTCTTTCTCTTTGTGTCTCTCTCAGAGGATCTGGATGACCTGAGAATGGAGGGGGTCACTGGTCTGTTGCCGTCCGGTAGTAAGTTCAGCCAGGGCCGCAGCTCCTACTGTTCAGAGCCCCAGGCCAAAGTCACTCTCAACATCTGCTCAAGGTGTGCAAGGTAAATATTTACACAGCTCAATATTTACCAACAGCTCTCTAGTCAATGACTTCACCACACACAAGGCAAGCGGTGAACACAATGTGAAGAATGTCATTGTCGGTCCGCACTAGAATACACTGTCATATATCTTAGTCAAGTCACGAGTCACGTATCCTGACCTCTGTTTGCTGGGAGGCCGCAACCAAACCCCTTTCAGCCGGATATGAGGGCCACACGCAGCATTCCAGCAATCTGGAGTCAAAGCTCTGAGAGCTAAAGGTGAATAAGTACATGCTGAGGAAATGCACAGCGTTCATCTTACTGAGGTGACTATGACCTGCAGTTGTCTTAAGACTAAACATGTGCTGTTTCTTCAACTAAGTGCACTTTTGGCCATTTGAATTGTTTGAAAATAATCTTAACTCTTTTAAAACACACTTTTCAAGCACTGACTAGTTAAATTAATTTATCCTTTAACTCTGACAAAAGAATTCTGTGATTTACTATTTTCTAAAAAAACATTCTGAACATTTCCACCGCACTGTCATTTCCAAAGAATTTTAATTAGCATTCTTTTTTCTTTTTTTTTTTAATAAAACAGTTATTGGTCTTGTTAAAGTGAATTTCACAGCTACAATTTTATACATTCTGAAAACACAGTTAAATAATATCTCACTTTTCGCATAATTTGAAACCTTACGAAATAAAGAAAATATAATAATATATAATAATATAATAAAACATATATTCTATTTAAATAACATATTATGCAGACAGCCTTTAAAAGTTGGAATCTGCTTATGTATGTATATATATATAATTACAATTTAGAATAAATTTTTTAATATTTAATATTCCTATAATGGAAAATGCAACCATTTTTCCAATCTTGATTGCATCTTAAAATAAAATTTAATGTTTGTGTGCAAATAATATTGAAAAAGGTGTTTATTGTCTCTTTGTTTATGTTTATTTAAACATGTAATACATTCATATTCTTTACTGTTGTATTTTAAAGAAGAAATTTAAAAAATTGCAGAAATAAAAAACTTTTTCAATGAATGTTTTAATATGAGATTCATATAACAACAAAGTTGAAGAAACACCCATGAATGACAGAAAACATACATATCTTAAAAGCATTCTAGAAATCTGATTGCATTCATCAGACACAAACAGATAATCTTCTTCTTCTGTCACTTGTTTTCTGTTTTTATTTCCTGTTGTGTAGTTTGTGGCTGGGCAGTATGATCACATTTCACACTGTTGGCTGTGATAGGGTGACTCAGCGCTCATGTCCGATGCCAGCCTCTGATAACAAACAATCTGCTGGGTTCGATTGCTGCCACGCTCCTACATCCCCCCACATTTGTTTTGTTTGGCTCTTTCTTTTAGGCTTTTCATTTCTGCCCCATATCAGATTCTCTACAGATACTTTAGACATTCTTCACAGTCTATGAGATGCTGAACACATCTTTGCACTTATATCACACAATCACCGTTTGTTTGTGCACTGTTTATCACATCGATGTGGACGGTCTTTTGTTTATATCGCAGGTTAAATGCTCAGGATTGTGGAAATGGCCCACCCCGGTTACATATTTGAGTTTGTGGTTCTTGCATTGATAATTCATTAATGTGATTGAATCAGTCCAAGTAACTCATCCCATAAGTGTCTGTTTGTACATCCGGAAGCTCTTCATATACAGTAGACTTGCCAAACAGCAATGGCTATATAATGTAAGGAAACTGATGCCCATCTTTCTTTGTTTTCTTCTCTGTTTCTTTGCCTGGGCATGTGGTTACTTGGAAGACCAAGGCAGCATTCTTCACATTTTCTTAGGCTCAGACTTCTGGAATCCTTTTATCTGGACATTTGTTATCTCAAGTGGTCAATGAGTGAAGAACACAGTACTTAACAGCAGTCCGGAAAGTCCGGACGTTAAAACATGTAATATTATACTTAAGCCTGTCAAGTTCATTCAGTGGATCTCTTATTTATTCTCAGTCATTTGTATCATTTATTTGTCACTTTTAAGAAATAAACTACCATTTAAATAAATCTAATTAAAATAAATAAGATCTATTATGTTCATCAAGGTTTAATAAAAAAAAAAAACACTGTTTATGAATTCATACCTGAGTTTTTAAGCATCATTGCTGCAGTCTTCAGTGTCACATGATGCTTCAGAAATTATCTGATTTGCTGCTCAAGAAACATTTATTTTTATTTAGTGCTGTCGAAGGGTACATGTTCATGGCACACACACACATATATTATGTAAACATAATCTTTTATTTTTTATGTGATTAATCACAATAAAAAAATATTAACTGCCATAAAAAATCAAGCGTTTACGTGATTTAATCTTTATTCTATGAGGTAATCTTTTTGACAGCGCTATTATTATTAATGTTCGTAACTTCTAATTTCAATTTTTGTGGAAACTGCATCAGCATCCTTTGATGAATAGAAAAAAAGTATTTGTTTGAAATAGAAATATTTTGTAGCATTATAAATGTCTTCATGTGTACCGACACTTTTAGGAAAATTAATGTAACAATGCTGAATAAACGATTCATTTCAATGAAAAAATTTAATGTATATAAAAATACCATAAAAATAAATAAATAATCATAATAAGCATAATACATTAATAATAAACTACAAATTTGACTTCCTCAACCATTTTCATTTACAGTCTAGTTAAAAGCATCACTTTTAATGTCTTTTTAATGCAATGTGTAACAACTTAAATGCAATAAAATAAATACAGCTAAATAGTCAACACAACACATTATTAAGTAAAATTATATGCATTTTATCTATATGTTCTTTATATGCATTTTATCTATATCTTTTCACAGGTCACAGTGAAGCTTAAACTGATTATGAAATGTAAACATGTTTCAGTATTGCTAAATCTCCTGCAAGGATCTACTGACCCATAATACACCAGTGTAGAAAAAGGTCATGGGATTTATTTCTTATCTGCCAGTGTCTGTCCTCTTCGTGTGATGGATGAGGTGGTAGACTACAGCCACACATGCTTAGGAAACAGCTCATCTGGAAGTAGCACAAACGCTCTCCGATTTCATCTGCTTCCTAAATTGGCCACAGATATGACAATTCATGGGGTACATGAATGAAAAAGTGCATCTGATCCATTGCAGGACATGAGAAAGTACTATAAAAGGCAACATGTTATAACTGTTTATGAAGCACAGAGTAGCCTTTTAAAGCAAACCTGAGCCACAGCTGCCAAACTTATTATGGGGGGGACTGACCTGATCTAGCACAGCTGTATGAGTCATTCACCATCATTATTTTAATAATTCATTCCAAAAATGATGCTGTATGAAAAAGGAACTGCCACACATGGTGGGCTTGGCCAGATCTGGTTTTTCTCCGTGGCTTCTGTACATATGAGAAAGAACGAGAGAGAAAGTTGTAGGTGGATTTGATATATGGATAGACGGAGAGAAAAATACATTTGTAAAAGCTGCAGTGTAAAGGCTGGTAAAGCGGTAAAAAGAGAAGAAGTTGTTTTCTTTTGTGTTCATCATGCTAATTAGCTACCCTGATTGCTTAGGCGTGCAATGGCAGTGCCGAGAAATGTGAAATAAATCAAGCCTATCGTTTGCTAAGTTCAGAATTTGGTGATTAACGGTTCTGAAGTGAAAACGCTCCAAAATAACAGTTTGAGAATATGGCATTGTTGAAGAATAAGGTATGACAATTACACTGCTGTAGGTCTTCATTTTCCACTCTAGGAAATTTGTGAGACTGGAAGGTTTTAATTGGCTGCGCCTACTAAAATCACCTGGTATGATCCTGGCCACACAAAAGATTTCTTTTTTAAGCATACTGATTTTTTTTCTTCATTAAAGGAATAGTTCACTCAAATACACAGATTTGCTGAACATTTACTCCAAGATGTAGATTAGTTTTTTCTTCATTGGAACATTTGGAGAATAGAAGAGTCCAAATAGTTGATGAAAGCATCATAATCCATAAATAAACCCACACCACTGCAGTAAACATCTTGCGAAGCAAAACGTGTGTTTCTAAAAAAAAAAATAATAATAATTTTTTTTTCATTTTAAATAGTCACGTCTAGCCAAAATACCAGTCAATAATCCATTAAAACGCTTCCTCCAGTGAAAAAAGTAAACTTCCTGATGTCTTTTCTCACAACAAAATCCACCATGTGTGACCCTTGACCACAAAATCAGTCATACCTGTAGGTTTGGCATGGGTATATTTTTAGTTGTAGCCAAAAATACATTCTGTGGGTTAGAATTATTGATTTTTCTTTTAATCCAGAGATCATTACGGTATTAAGTAGAGATCATGTTTCATAAACATATTTGGTAAAAAATCCTATTAAAACGTAATTATTTGATTAGTAATATGCATTGCTGAGAACTTCATTTGGACAACTTTAAAGATGATTATTGAAGAATAAATTACTTTTTCACTAGATAAAGCAATGCTAGAGGATTTTAGCAGTGGTTTGAAATTAAAAATTAAATTATGAATTATGGATGTGTACAATTTGTATAATACAAACAAAATGTGAACTGAAGTATTGAGGTTTACTTGTGGATTATTGTGATGTTTTCATCAGCTGTTCAACTCTCATTCTGACGGCACCCATGCAGAGGACTCATTGAAGAGCAAGTGTTGTTATGCTAACTTTCATCTTGGATGAGCATATTTTTATTTTACTTTTCCTTTAAGGATAATGGTGCTATATACAGAATACAGTAAGATGTCTATAAAGGGATAGTTCGCTAAAAGTTTGTTACCTTTTTTTGTTACCTACTGTAGACGACATAAGGAAATGTTAGACATTATGTTCATGCTATCAAGCTCCAAAATTGACAAAGAAAAGTTAAAAACATAAGACAGACTGAAATCACCCACACCCAGAAAAAAAGAGCAGCATCAAATCCTGCTTTTAAAGATGAGTAAATTATATTTTTGGATGAACTGTTCCTTTTAGAACAAGCCCTCTTTAAAAAAGCTCCTAATCCCAGCATCCTCAGAGATAGCACATCATAAATGATGGGTGTTTGAGACAGCTGCTCAGTTTTGTCGATTAGTAGATTGCTGTCAGGTCTTAAGCGTTCCCCTATGTTACTCTCTGTCTACATTCCAGCCTGCCCATATCCTCATCCTCCCCTGATAGTGATAAGACAAATAGACTGCTTTGGCATGGTCTCATCACCTTTTATGAATAGAGACTCACTGTCTCCACTTGTTCTCATCCAGCAAAGACACTGGGTAAAAATTGAGATTTTATTTGATACTGATCCATTACACAGAGTTCTTTCTTAGCCTCAGCAGAGAGTTTACTCTGGAAGGAGAACATGATAGCATTTTTACTGTTATCTTCCACAGCTATCATAACTGTGGGGAGAAATACACGCCACTTATTTGAAATGAAAACCTGTAGTGCTCATTTTTTGTATTTTTTAGGCTTCAAGGGGACAGTCTAACTGCAAGACCTGAAGAGGAACCAGCACCCCATGTCTCAGAGCAAGCGGTGCCAGAAATACCTTGTAAGTACCTGCAGTCATCACTGAAATTAATGAGGCATGGGACATGCATTTATTTATAAAGTTAAACCAAATGGCAATCCTAAACATGGACCATAAAACAAGTCATAAACTGGAAATTTTTTAAATTAAGATTTATAAAACATATGAAAGCTGAATAAACAAGCTTTCTATTGATGTATAGATAGATAGGACAATATTTGGATGAAACACAACTTTGAGATCTGGAATCTGAGCTTGCAAAAAATATTAAGAAAAGTGCATTTACATAAAATTGTCCAAATGAAGTCCTTAGCAAAACATACTACTAATCAAAAAATATGTTTTAGGAAATTTACCAAAAAATGTGGAAAATGATCTTTACTTAATATCCTAAGGAATTTTGGAGAAAAATCATTAGGAAAGAGAAAAATCATTAAAAGATCATTTTGAGATCATTAAAAAAAAAAAAGACCTATAAAATTTATTTGTGACTATTACTACAAATACACCTGTGCTACTTATGGCTGGTTTTGTGGTGCAGAGTCACATATGTATAACTTAATATACACAAAGTCTGGAATATTATGTTTGTTTGTTTTTAAATAAGTCTCACCCAAGCTGCATTATAAAATATACAATAAAAACAGTAATATTGTTAAATTTTGAATGGTATTAGTATTTTAGTATTTTACTCTTTATTTGATGGGAAAAAAAACTTCTGTAACATAATTCTCTAATGTCATTTTTGATCAGTTTATGGTAGTCTTGTTGAATAAATAAATTATATATATATACATATATATATATATATATCTTACTTCCTCCAAACTTAATGTATGACGGTGGATTCTAAAAAAAAAAAACTAAAGAAATAAAATAAAATAAAATAAATAACTGTTTTCAACATAAGGAAGAAATCACATAAAAAAACAAAACATATAAAAACATTTATAATAAAATTTCACTATTATTGTGCTTTTGGCTAAATAAATACAGCCTCAATAACCTGGATAACTCTTTTATTAAGTACAAGAGGCCAATCCTTGCAAAAAAAAAAAAAAAAATTAAAAAGTTAAATTATTTATATATTTAATTTTATATATATGAATATATGTTCTTTTTTAAATTCCCCATTTATTCATTTGGATATCATTTATACATTTTTTTGTATTTACTTTTTCAAATTTAACCCAGTAAAGGACTTTAGTGGGTCCCTCTCGAAAGACATCAAGTGTACCTTCCAAGTAGGTCCACTGACAACCCACCCTGCTTTTGTCTCCTTAAATCACATATAATATCCAGAAGATTTATGTATCAGGTTTTGGAGTCTGCTGAAAGGGGCAGCCTGTTAAAAATTAGTCTTCTAGTTTAGGATTCACTCACGCTTACTGAGGAAATTTAATCTGTCCATTGTCTCTTGAGGGGCCCTTTGGTGTCGAGTGTGGGAGTGTATTGTGAGTGTGTGTGTGGTAAAGGCTTCATTGTGTTTTTTTTTTCTTCTTTCTTTTGCGTCTGGATCAGGTCCATTACCTGTGGTGACAGAAACCCTGACAGCAGCAGAAGATCTGCAGACGGCCTCTCAGGTGACAGGGCCGGTAAGTGATCCTCACACAGCAAAACTGTTCGTTATATCACTTTCCCCAAGTCATTAACGTCTACAGCATCACCTCCATTGTGAACGCTGTCAGAGCGACAGTTAAACCCACTTACAGGACCGGTCCCAGCGTGACTTGACTATTTGTCTCCATGTTTGTCAAGCTAGAGGGGGATCTCATCTAGCCAAACCATGAATAAGAGCTTATCGTGTGAAAAAGGTACATTGTGTTTGATTAAAGAGCTATTTAAAAGGTCCAGGGTTTGGATGAACACAGTCTTGGCTGTGTACCTGGTGAAAACGCACGCAACACTTGTGTCCTTCTAGCAGAGTATCGTGTTGTTGATGAAAAAGTGTTCGTTTACATTCGAGAGAGAGGTCAATGAGGACACCTGTGTTGTAGAAATCCCCCATTCCATCAAATCTGTCAGCAAAAGCCACCAGAGACCAGAACAGACGTCCAACATGGAACTCAATAACAGGAGTCTGGAGGCGTTCACACAGAACATGTTCTCGTCTTTGTAGACAGCTGAACAGAAAGCAAGGGTCGAGTCTGTCTATCAGTCTGTTCATCCATCTATCCATCTCGACAGAATCATCTGTCTGTCACATCCATCTATCTGCCCGTCATTCTACCTTTTTATATTGTTCTAAACTCTAAGACTTTTTTGTTGACAAGCCACCATAATATAAAGTATTTGTCATTGTGTGAGCCACACTTGGTCTAAATGTTTAGTTGTTTTTTCACCATGACAGTCAACCATGAAAAATTAAGGTTTTATTTACAGATTTGGCTCAATTCTTGAATGAAAATGTTATTCTTTAAAACAATAAGGTCACATCTCTGAACAAGTAACTTCTTGTTCAAATCAGATTATGTCATATTGATTTGAGCAAATTGCAAATGCTTTGACACATGTGGAAACAGTAAGTACAATATTCTGCAGTTTGCACAAAAACTAATTGCATATGCATGCAATTTATATTTACTGTATACAGTACATTTATTTTTGTATGACTGTATAACAAATGGTAGTGATTACGCTGTGGGCAATCTACATATATATGCTCCCAAACTTGATTGGTTAAATGTATTACAATTAGAGGTCATTTGCCAATTACAAACAATGTCAATGTCAGATATTTATGAAATATACATGCATGTATACTAACTTTTCATGGATCGTTTTACTTAAATGTGATGGCTTGCACAATGAAAAATGATTGAGAAGTTGTAAAGAGTTTGATAGTTTAAATGAGAATTCGACTTATTTTTTATGCAGTCGGCAAACAATTGTACTTACTGTTTGCACACACGTGCCAAAGCATTTGCAATTTTGTCAAATCAATAAGAAATTCTGGTCTGATGTGAACAAGGAGCTAATTGTTCAGAGATCTGAACTTATTGTTTAAAAAAAATAAAAACTAAATTCATTCAAGAAATGATCCAAAGCCATTGAGAAAAAATCGTAAAAAGTATTCTCAATTCAATTCTGACAGGTGCATAACCCATTCTGCGTCCGAAATCGCTTACTGCATAAGTAGGTACTACATTTAAAATTGAATATACTACTCGACCGTTAAAACAGTAGGTACTATATAGTATGAATGTGAGTAGTATGAATGGAATTCGGACGTACTAC
>JAUCMT010000056.1:14573932-14589690 GCA_032357475.1 Enteromius thamalakanensis
TTTGTAAGACATGTTTCTAAAAATTATTAAATGTCCTAAATTAGCAAAGGTCTAGTCCTGGCTTAATCTAATTCCTACTCAGGAAACCGGCCCATTCCTTTTAACAATCTCAAGTTGGTTTTTGGTGGTTTAAGATGGTCTCCCACCCTGGCCGAGTTGGGCAACCAACCGATTTCCCAAGTTCACCAAGTTGGCCAAGTAGGGAGGCAAGCAAGCTTAGGCCTTAGAAAGGCCTTGAAAGCAATTAGACACTTTTTGACAATTGAAAACAGACTTAAAGATGAATGAATTTAATTCCATCATATGTCAAAATATCAAACCAAGTTGTCATCATTCTGATTTATCTATCTGTTCCCATCATATGTGTTACTAGGATGAGTTTTACCAGCAGTTGCAGGCGGTCAGGAAGCCCTGGCGCATCCCCAGTGACACGGAGAGTGACTGTCTAGAACCACCCGAGCAGGACAAGTGTGAGTATTACATCTCTATGCTGTCCCGTACACCGAACAGATCATGACATCAAGATTTAAGAGCTAAATTTATTCAACCATTGCATTTTGGTGCAAAAACCACTGTGGAATCCAGTTTAAGCAATCCATGAATGCAGCAAAAAAAAAAGCAACTGCAGTTTTTTTTTTGTACAATGCAGACAAACCTCCTTTCAACACAAATCTGGCTTTTGTGGGAGCTTGTGCTAACCCCAAATTAGGTAATGGCATAAGCACCCACAAAAGCCAGATTGATTAAATAATTAAATTGTATTCATTAATCACTTAGCCCAATGTTCCAAACCCATAAAAGCTTTGTTCATCTTCGGTACACAATTTAAGATATTTTAGATGAAAACTAGGAGGCTTATGACTGTCCCATTGACTGGCAAGTAAATGACACTGTCAAGGTCCAGGAAAGTATGAAAGACATTGTCAAATATAGTCCATCTGCCATCAGTGGTTTAACTGTAATGTTATTGTCACGAATGAGTCGTGCGAATCCATTCGCAGAGGTTTATTCATGGTCAGTAGAACAGGGTCAAACAATGGCAAACAGATCTCTTAGGATGAAGCTTAAAAGTTGAGGTACACAGGGCAGGCAGCAAACTTTCAGAAAACCGCCCAGATTCAAACACAGAAAACAAACGTTGGAAGACCAGCTATTACAATACTTCACAGATAGATTGGTATTTATACATGTGCCAATGAATGGTAGATTGGAGAAAACATGGAACAGCTGTGGATGAAAGGTGCATTTTGGGAGATTGGGTCTGGTACATGAACCAAGGACCAGTGTGAGTAGACGTGACCTTAAGTGGACCTTGATAGTAAAACTGACTGGGAATGTTACCGTTACTAAGGGACAAGAATACTTTTTATATACGAAAAAAAAAAGAATGAGTTTATACAGAAATTCGGCACCGCACAGTAAAAAAGTCATTGTTTTTGTTTTGTTTTGTCGTACAAAAATCCTTTTCAGCTGTCAATGAAGTTGTAGAATTTTTTTCCCAGCTAATGAATGATAGCCTAAAAAAATTACCAGACAACCAGAATGCAGTTTGAAGAGTTTGAACATTTAAAATTTTGCGCATTTATAAAAAACAGCATTGTGTTATCGTGTGTTGGTGTGGACGCTAATATATTAATCCACCTGGGTATAATTACTGGTATAAATAAGTGTACCGTTTCATATTCTACATTAGAAAAAACTTTGGAGGTATCATATCACTATTATGCTAGTTTAAAAGATCTTTTGCAGCTACCAATGATACACAGATTGAATTAAATGGTAATTCTTATGAATATAGTGAATATCTCTCTACAGTGGCATTGTGGTTTAAATTCTGTAGAGGCCTATTAATGACGATATCTAATCTCTCGTCCCTTGGAAATAAATGAGTCAGGTTGAGGATGCCAATTCCAAGCAGCTCTTTTACAGCTTCCCTTAGTCTCCACATACGCAACACTGCAGCATGTGTGGCTTTGAGGTTGAAAAACATTGGACACTTTAATTATGTTGATATGGTCTCATGAACATATCTTAGATGTCCATTCCAGTGGATGTCTGAAAGATTTAAGCATGCTTGGAGTCATTAGAGGATTATTATTTGTCCAAATCACGGTCCGTCATCGCTAATAAATACCGTTGGCCTCATCTTTCACTCTTTGAACGTGACATGGCCAGAATCTCCATGTCCCTCATGAGCCATTAGTCTGTTAATAACCTCAATATTGTTGCATATCAAAGCTGTAACCCTGAGAGAGTGTCTCTGAGTTCATGGATTATGTAAGAATGATTGTGATTTTTATCAGAATGAAGATAATTGCCTGTGATGAAGAGCTTTTTCATACAAAATGCCAGAGACAAAATATAATGCTACAGAAAAAAGGGTTACTGTGGGGATTTTGCATCTTTTCAACTTAAACTCAGAAGCACTTTTAGGCAAATATTTGCTATAGATCTGGTATAATATTTCTTTGGTAAACAAATGCTTTCAACATATGTTTGGAGCACACAATTGCGCTGCCAGAGAAACGTCCAAAGATTTCTAGACAAGCAAAATATTATACAAACAATCCATAGCCCTGCTATCAAATGAAAAGTAACTACACATGACAGGCTCCGTTTTGCCAAAAACATATCTTGCGTAAAATAAGTATATTGTGCTAATAGACTCTACAGGCGTTCTTGCTGGAACTGTCATGCCAGCCCAGTTATTTAAAGGAGCATGAGGCACAGTCTGTTAGTGAGAACGCCTGGCACTGCCAGCCGCAGGACGTGACAAAATGCCATTTGGCATTCAGAACATTTGCTGATTGGCTGCCACACTGACTGTTGCCGCTGTCTATTGGAGTTTATTCTGTGCCAGCACAGGTTTCTGAATCGACATCAAGTGCATGGCAAAGAACAAGTTCCATAACAATTTCCTGTTATTGCAGGAACGCCCACAACGGGGTAACCACTAACCCTTAAAACATTTCAGCCACTGCTCCATTCATTTTGAATTTCATGCTTTTAATATAACGACTTCTTTCCTAATGAGAATTGATAACTCTGGCTTATGATCTGTAGGGAAGTTTAATTTCTCAAATATTATATTTTATTAGTTTGATGTTGGTATGAAAATGTTTGTATATTTTACTATGACTGATCGGCAGGACCTCACAGAATCTCCATGTTGAAATCCACAGACTATCCATGTTTTTAACCTCCAGTACAAGCATAACTCTATTTCAAGCATTATACCATGTTTGAAGCAGTTCTGATTATATGGTGCAGATTTCCTGCCAGAATCGACGCAAAATGACTGCAAACCTAATTTGGAAATGTAGTTTTATTTTACTGTGTAAAGTTTTGGGTGTTTGCTTGTGTATTTATTTCTAAGAATTTATACTTTTATTCAGCAAAGGACAGATTACTAATTTTAAAAGTGTTACAAATTATGTCCACTTCAAATAAAAGCAGTTCTTATGAGCTTTCTGTTTGATACAGTTTTCACAAAAATATGGAATATTAAGTTTTCAGTATTATTATTGATGATAAACATTTCTTGGGCACCGAATCTGCATATCAGAATGATTTCGGAAAGGGTCATATGACCGCTAACCTGATTTTGACAAGTGCAAGATGTCCCTGGGTCAACATTCTTTGTTTTTAAAGAAACGGTTTACAGTTTTTGTGAAGTTAAGGCTTAGGCATTACTCATGAATAAGGGTAGTTTTAGGTGTAGAGATATGTTCAAGACTATATTTTTGCATTAAAATGTTGTTCCTAGGGACACATAGTACTTGGCAAAATCACGTGCTCATATGACACTGCATAAATCATACTTTGAAATTAGTACTGGGTAACAAATAATGGTAAATAATTGCATCCAAAATAAAAATTTTTGCTTATATAATAAATGTGTGTCAACCGTGTATATCTATTGTGTTTATATAAAAAGACATGCATACAGTATATATTTTTACATAATTTTATATTTTTATATTAAATATTTGTTTTATATATAAACAACATATTTTTCTTAAATAAATGCATGCATATGTGTGTATTTATATATACATAATAAATATACATAGTACACACATTACATATATAAAAAATTTTCTTTTGGATGCGATTAATCACGATTAATGGTTGCCCAGCATTTAAAATACATTATAATACATAAAATTTTTATTTTAATTTGTAGTTATATTTCCCAATATTGCAGTTTTTACTGTGTTTAATGAAATAAATGCAGCTTTGGACTTCTTGCCTGCTGATTATTAGTGTGGTTTTTCGGTTTTAGGTGTCTCATTCTATTATATTGAGTTATATGTTTGAAAATTCTCAGCATGGAACCATTTACAAGTTTTTCTTCTGTATTTTGGCTCTTTTTAGGTAATCCAAGTAAAGTGAGAGATGCCAGCAAGAGATCGGTGTTCTCAGGTAAACATTCCAACACATCAGTCCATCATGCTCACAGACGGCCAACTAATTGCCTGTGAATTAATCTTATGACTCTTACCCTCTGAAAAAAAAAAAGAAAAGAAAATCTGACAGAAGATTTGGCTCATAGTCTTGCCGTACGAAGAAATAAGATACAAAAGAAAAATTAGAGACATTCAGTTATATAACAATAAGACAATAAGTGACTCAGGCCTCACTGACTTAAATATATAGCACCCACAATGCACTGTGAGATCACTTTTACAGCAGTCTGACACTACATGAGGTCCCAGTGTTTTGGAAAGAGGCCGTCCGATGCTTTTTTCTGTTGACTTAGCTGGGTGCCACTCGAGCATGTGGCAGCTGAGAGTCACGTTAATGACGAAAGTGTCTCCTCTGTGGCTTGACTTCTTGTGCCCAGCCGAGGTTTTACAGTTAAAGAGTGCAGACAAGCCTGTATGGTCACATACAGCCAGTTAAGCTTTGTGGTGTAACTGGGCTAACCGACCCAAAGCTGGGTGCCGATTCCTCTGACCTCATCCGTACACACGCCTGCGAATCTGCAGCATGACATGGATCGGCTCATTTTTCCATTCTCACATTTATCTTTGACATGTTTGAATATTAAAGGCTGTTTTTATGGTAATTACTGAGGTTGTTATGATTATTAGTGGTCATATGGAACTGACGCCTGTCTCCAGGCAACTGATGTTTTTGTTCTCTTTGCTTTCTACACAGGCTTGTAACGGTGTGTACAGCAAAACCAGAGCCAATCAACATTTATGCAATTTAAAGGGGCATTTGAATATTGTGAGTCAGCAAAAGACACTTATTTTTTAAATTTTGACCAGAAAAAAAGATTGTGTACTTTTTTCCACAGAGGCCAATGTTTCTTAGAAATGAAAATGTTACAACCATTTGAAATTCTAGAATGTAATGTGTTTATCAGAAAAAGATAAGCCTGCACTTGAACTTTTATGTTTATCAGCATGCTTGGTTGTCTGTTCATAAGAGTATTTATTGCTGCTTTGCGTTAATAAACACAATTTATCACATGATGTGCCAAATCAATGGTTGATTAAGAGATTTTTGATAATTCTTTTCAATAACAGTCAACAAAAATGGACATTTTATGGCATTAGCAGAGAATATGAATGTTAGAAATGTATGTATAATGATGGACATGCACAGCACTGCCCCTGCTGATCTCAGCATGACACTCTCTCATTCCCAACAGCATTGTGTGTCTATGCCTGGAGACGACACATTTCTATAGAACTCACTTTGATTTTTATACCCACAGAAATATATGTAGCCTGTTACACCTGTTATATCCTTGTATAATGCCAAATAAAACATTTGTATAAAATTATTATTATCATTTTTGTATTTGTAATGATTTTCATGTTTGTCCCTGATTAGCCAATCAGAATCGAGTCTTACAGAGAGCCAGTAATATGCTATTTTATCATTTTTTGCATAATTTTCCAACTGTGAGAAGAGTTAAAGAGTTAAAGTACATGCACTGCAGTTTTTAAAAGAAATGAACACTAGAGGCAAACTCCTTTTGCACATTTACTTGAAGAATATAATGTTATAACTGCAAAACAGTATTAATATGCTGGGAAAACAATGCTTTTGAACATTAGCGTCACACTTATCCAGCTTCATATATATGGGTTTCCATAGGTTTGATGGGTAGCTCACGGAGTATTGAGACTAAACTGAGATGTGAGGAGCTCTGTTTTCATTCTCACTTTTCTTAAACATGCTGAGACAGATCATTACCTTCTTCATTGCTGAACTGGTTAGCAATTCCAGCTGCAGTGCTGAACCCATTCCCTATTAAGATTCTTTGAATTATCCTGTCCTTTTGTATATTTGTCTTCCGTGGGCGACCAGCCATTTTGGGGGGCTTGAATGAATTGCTGTCATTGTAAACCTGCAATTTTCAAGAAATTAGCGATTTGGAGCGACCATGCAGTGGCTGAAAGGGTCCTCCCTTTGACCTTCATCTGAACCCCTCTTGTCATAGGGTTTCAGTCACTGAAGAGCAGCCAGACATTCTGCAATCTTAGTGAAAATTTGAGTAATGCTGCCAACTAAATACAGTTTGTCATATAATTAAGGAATTAGCACAAGCTGCCAGATTAACATCAATAACTTAAACATATTTGTAAGTGTTCTCTAATTTTGATCAGTGTTCGTTTTCTAATGACTACATTTTTTGATACTGTGCAGAATACAAAATACAATTGATTTATAATTTGCTTAAAGTGCCCCTAATATGGATTTTTGAAAATTACCTTTCATGCTGTGCAACCCAGTAAATGAAAACATCCTGCAAAGTCTTAAATCTGAAATCTTTAAAGATAATTGTTTCACAAAAGAAAGAGTTGACTCTGAATCAATGAAGTAAGTAGTTTTTTAAACAAGTCTTAAGCAGTTTCGTTATGACATCAAAATGGTCTGATTGGTCTTTTTGCATTGGTTCTGATAGAAAATGCTAATTCATTCTTAGCCACTTTTGGTTAAAAGTTAAAAGCTTACAAACACTGTTTTAAATTAAATCGACCAATCACTAGAGGGGCTTGAAAAAATAATTCCTGGACGAATTTGGGAGTCATTGAACAAATAATTAGAAAGAAAAAAATGTTTTTGCATGCATGCTTTTTAAGACTCCCAAAACCTAAATATAAACCTTTCATAACCCATAATAAAAATGGACCTTTTTATTGGTATAAATTGTTCTCTAATTTTAATCTCAGCTGTATATAGAAATATTTAAGTAAGAACGTTGGAATGCTGACTCAAATGCTTCGTAGGAGTCGAGGTGTTTCTTGGTTTGGTGATTTTTATGCAGAAGAATCATGAGTAAAGTAATCATAGGTGTTTTTCAGTAATTCCACAGTAAAACCGTAATATAAAAAAAAAATCCATGTTAAAATATTGTGAAATTATGGATTTAACAAAGGCATGCGGCATTGATTTAATACTTCATGCACTTAGCAGGTTCCATCTTGTGTCTTCCTGCAGTGTTCATGATATTGCAATGCTTAATGTTTACTAATACTATTATTTACTTAGTGGAGCTTTAAATGATATACAGGTTAGATTATATTTAAAAAAAAAAAACTAAACTCGGGTCATTATTTCACATATTCATTTATGTCGCAACTGCAGGCATGGATAATGTACCATTTAGCAAAATGAATCCTGTCTGGTTAGCTCAGACAAGCAATGGAACATATTCTATTCATCTTCTAGTCCTTCTGTCTGATGAATTCTGAAATAGATTGAAGCAATATCACCAAGCAGCAGTTACGCTACTACACTGTGAGATATGGCAGAAACCATCTGTTTTGTTTCTGGCAATAGATTTCAGAGGAAAAGACTCAGATCTACTTCAAATCTCACTGGATTTTAACCCAGACCCAACTGTGTTTGAGATGTGACTCGATGGTGACATATTTCAAAACAACTGCACTTGTTTGACAATTTCTGTAATCTCTGGAAATCTTTTCCCACTTACGGTTGATTACACTTCACATTTTCCCCATCAGAATGACAAATGTTGTTTTCAAAGCTGACGCTACTGAGAAATCGCCAGCCCTCATTTTGTGGTTCATGCTTCAGTGAGGGGCATGCCTTCCACACACTGCACTGAGTTAGGTGTTTGTACAATTCAAAATAAACGTCATAGTTTAAATAGCTTTTTTTTAGCTGAATTTCGATTTTGAAAAAATTGAAACTTCTTGTTCTTAAAGTTCTAGTAACATCTCTCACACACACACACACACAATTGCATATGACTTGAGACTTTTTTAGATTTGGTATTTGAAACAATAATATTTGAAAGTAGCAATCATCAAATTAATCATTTGAAAACTATTAGACAACAAAATCAACCGTAGTGTATATAATCTAGCAAATGTCAAACAATACAAACATTAACCAGTTCAGATTTTTTTTTGTCAGATTTGCTTTTATAAATTAATAAAAACTCAAAAGTAATAATTTACTTCCCTGTCGACGCTTCACTCATACTGCGTCGGCTAAGACGCTATAGGAAAAGCTCCTTTTTTCCTCCTAACTGAAGCCTATTTAATTTTTCAAACCAATCGGCTGGCCGCCGTGCTGCAGCAACCAACGGCTGGTTCCTGTCGAACATGTCTGAGGGGGGCGGGCTGTCTATATATAGCAGCTGAAGACCTAAAACTCTTCTGTAATAACCCGCTCCTGTTTCCAAGTCTCTCACAGAGTTCGGAGACCGAGACAGTAGAGCTATGGGTTCTTCTTTTGTTCTGCCGGTTATTAAGCAGGAGTAAATAAGCCCCTTTCGAGCAGCTTATCCTCCTCGGCTGTCAGAGTAAAATTAATAATTAAGCAGTCGGTTTAACGGCTCGCACGCCAGCACAGCTCTCGCGTTCTCTCTTTCTCGACTGCTCTTTTATCTGCCGGTTCTTACAAGGGAATCAACGCCAAATCGAGTGGCTTTATTCCCCTCGGCAGATAAATAACTACAGAGCGGAGTAAGTCTCGCCACGGCCGGACCCCCGCAAACTACTCTACTCTATTTCTATCCTCTGCCTCGCAAGATAACGTTACACAATATAGCTGCAATAAATGGGTCCGTGAAGAGCGCCCTTGCAGCGTGCTGTTTTAGCGCTCTGAGGAAAAAAGGCGCAATCTGCTTCACAGTCTAGCAGTCTAGACTCTCTCACGCTGCCATGTTCTCCTCTCCCAGACGAGAGCCGCATTTGCGGTTGAGATTGAGTATGTATTAGTGAATTATGCAGACGCAATCCGCCTCCTCAGTGTGGGTTTCATGTGAGGATTAGTGCACCTCGTTGCACGGTCCTTATAGGTGCTTTTTAAAAAAAGGTTGCGAGCGGACAGGCTGCTTCACAATCTAACCGTGCGCGCTCGCTGACTCTATCACACTCTCATGTTCTCCCCTCCCAGGCGAGAACTATATTCGCATTTGAGATATATGTTAACTGAATTATGCAGACACAATCTGCCCCCTCAGTGTGCGTTTCATGTGAGGATTAGTGCACCTCGTTGCGCGATCCTAATAAGTCATCTGAATGGGATTTCATCACAGACAGCTTGCGGCCCCTCCCCCCCTCTATCTGCGTCAGTGCTTTGATCTGCCTGTGGTTTCGCTCAAATTGATCATCAATACCCCTCTTCTTGAGTGGTTTTTGATCTTTAGGCTGATTAAAAGGAACGCTGTCTTTCACGTTTCACTGACTCATGCCACCTCAGCTCCAGCAGCCAATGCAGAGCCACTAGAAGTCGCTCTAGATCCGCTGGAAGCTTTTTTCCAAGCAAGGCACCCCAGCACTAGATAACGCCGGATGTGCCGCCTACAGCGCCATCCTCTAAACACAAAGATGGCGGGAAAAGTCTAGCCACGGCCTGTACACCCCGTAAGCTACTCCATTTCTGTCCTCTACCTTGCACCAGGTAAGACACACAATATAATAGCTGCAAACACTGGGTCCGTAAAAGCATCCATGCAGCGCGCCGTGATAACGCGCACACAAACTCACAAGAGCAGTTCCTCTCAAAAGCATACACATGAGCGATATGCCCCTAAACAGCGACAGTGCGCTTGATTTCATAAACCCTTCCCTTCAGCAGAATACCTGGCAAGCTATTATGGGGATAATAAAGAGATGGTTACACCCTTTAGTTTCCATTCAGCGGCGTCGTCACCAATTCAGTTACGAGCCGCACCACTCATGTGCTGCAGACCAAAGTGAAAGCACTGCTCTTTAAGGGGCGCGACACATTTTGTCCCCCACCAGAAAGAGAAAAGGGGTTTTACAGCCAGTAGGTTTTAGTCCCTAAGCAAGATGGCGTATACTCGACCTATACTCGGCCTGAGACATATGAATCACACCCAGACAGCAATTCAGAAGGCTCACGTTTAAAGCCATTCTCTCGTAGATACAGACGACAGACTAAATGTTCACTGGACCTGAAAGAAGCGTACTTTCATGTACAAATAACCCCTCAACACAGGCCATTCTTGAGATTCGCCGTCAAGGGGACAGCCTTCTATTACACGGTCCAGCCCTTTGGTCTCTCCCTTGCCCCACAAACTTTTACAAGGCGCTTTCCCCTCTGAGAAAGATGGGAATCCGTGTTCTAAATTACCTCGATGAGAGGAGGCAGAGAGGCACAGGGCATTCTCCTCTGCATTTAGATAATTTCAGACTCAGGGTGAAATTTGCTAGGAGCATGTTGAAGCCCATCCAACAAATACGTTCTATTACGTCACTGTAATAGACTCAATGCAAATCAGAGCGTCGATCTCACAGAGTGCGGCGCGACCATAACGCATTAAGCCTCCTTCAGGATGGTTATGGCTCGGCCTCTTACAAAGACGGCCACTGCAATACTGGTGGAAGGAATGGGTGCCGCCACGAGCTTGGTGTCACGGACACGTTCAGGTCAGACTGGACGGAGCCTTCATTGCAGCTCTCAGCTTATGTGAAGGCACCCAGTGGCTGTAGAGAGATGTTCCCCTCCACATTGTGTGCAGAAGGAAAGTGATAGCGACAGATGTCAAGTTCACAGAGTCCTCCTGGTTGTCCCCCTCCTGGCAGAACCAGCCGTGGATTGCAGACCTGCGCACAATGCTGACGGCAGCCCCTTGGCCCATTCCCCTGAGACGAGACCTTCTCTTTCAGGCCCTACATGTTTGGCAGCTCGACGGGAGCCTATCTGACTCCCCGAGTGCGTACTAGACACCATTTGTCACGCTAGAGCCCCATCTACGAGACATGCTTATGCTAGAAATGGTCAGTTTTTTCAAGGTGGTGTGCGGAGCGCATTGAAAACCCCTCATCATGCCAGATATCTCTGATTCTAGCCTTCTGCAACACCTGCTGGTCAGGGGTCGCACCTCATCCACCCTTAAGGCTTATGTGGCGGCCATAGCAGCCCACTACGAACTAATAGCTGGCCAGACTGTGGGCAAGGATATTATTATTATCCGTTTTCTAAGAGGAGCTAGACCGCTCAGGCCCTTTTGCCCTTGCTCCATCCCCACGTGGGACCTGCCCCCAGTGCTAGAAGCCCTCAGAGGTGCACCCTTTTAACCCCTGCAAACGGCTACCGGGCGAGCGCTGATGCTGAAAACTGTTCTGCTGCTGGCTTTGGCATCAGTCAAGCGAATAGGCGATCTGCAAGCGCTGTCTGTTAGCCCCGCCTGCCTGGATTTTGGGCCAAATGAGTAAGGTCATCCTGAAACCAAGGCCCGGTTATGTACTGAAGGTGCTCTCCACTCCGTTTACAGAGCGCAGATGGTATCTCGTAAGCCACAAACTCAGGTTTACACGCCTTAATGCTAAGGATGATATGATACATTATCCGGAACATTATTCTCTGCATGCTTATGTGAGTGTACTAACTGTTATTTGCTATCGTTCTTTGCCTACTGTGTGGCGTGTTGATACTGTTCACATAGCGTCTTAGCAGATGCAGTACAAGTGAAGTGGCGACAGGGAACGAATAGGTTACTTCCATAACCCAGGTTCCCTGAGACACGGGAACGAGTACTACGTTCCATGCCATGCTGTAAGTGCCTCTTACAAAGACGGCCACTGCAATACTGGTTGAAGGAATGGGTGCCGCCACGAGCTTGGCTTCACGGACACGTTCAGGTCAGACTGGACAGAGCCTTCATTGCAGCTCTCAGCTTATGTGAAGGCACCCAGTGGCTGTAGAGAGATGTTCCCCTCCACATTGTGTGCAGAAGGAAAGTGATAGCGACGGATGTCAAGGTCACAGAGTCCTCCTGGTCGTCCCCCTCCTGGCAGAACCAGCTGTGGATTGCAGACCTGCGCACAATGCTGACGGCAGCCCCTTGGCCCAATCCCCTGAGACGAGACCTTCTCTTTCAGGCCCTACATGTTTGGGAGCTTGACGGGAGCCTATCTGACTCCCCGAGTGCGTACTAGACACCATTTGTCACGCTAGAGCCCCATCTACTGTTCCCATAGCGTCTTAGCAGATGCAGTACGAGTAAAGTGGCGACAGGGAACGAATAGGTTACTTCCGTAACCCAGGTTCCCTGAGACACGGGACTGAGTACTGCGTTCCATGCCACATTGTAATTGCCCGTCGCTTCAGTCGAAGTAACCTGAAGTCCTGTGGTGGTTCAGCTGCTATAAATAGATGGCCATGCCCCCCTCAGGCTAGCTTCGGCAGGACCAACCAATGGCTGTGCAGTTTCACTGCATGTTAAATAAGCTTCAGTTAGGAGGAAAAAAGGAGTTTTTCCCATAGCATCTTAACAGACGCAGTACTCGTTCCCGTGTCTCAGGGAACCTGGGTTACGGAAGTAACCTATTTGTTGTTTATAATTCATAAACGTTGCATTTGCCTTTATTTATTTACTTTTTTTTACGGAATTTTTTTATTTTTTTTTACTCAATTCCAACACATTTCTAACTTCAGAACTCTGAATTGTGAGATATGAACATAAACTGGAAAAAAAATTGCAAATACATTCTATTTTTTTTTTTTAAATAGTGGAAACAGGTTTCCATAGCGTAGATTAACATTAACTTGAAATAATATGTAAATTAATCAAATCAGTGTTATTTTACAATGCATCATGGAGACTTGCAAACAATTTTCTCAGCTTATAAGTATGATTCATGTCTGCCATCCACCAGAAATGTATAACAAAATGTTGCGTGCAGAATCTACACTGTATTTTTTGGAGGTGACATATGAGGGTCAGGAAATGATATGCTGGCGGCTCAAAAGATTATATAAATGTTAACACTGGATTTACATTTCTTCATGGACTATAAGATATAGTCAAAGCAGCCACACCCAGATCAAACATCTGATTCCTGGGGTCTTTAGTCTCTGCCAAACCTCAAATACTTTTTCACACTCCACTCTCAAACAGGATGTGGTTAGTCAAAGGAGACTGTCTCGGTCTAGTGCTACAAAATGAGTAATTCCAGTAAAAGCTCTATGAACAAATCTTCATCAGTTTCCTGTGTAAAATTAAAGATTTCATTAAACACAATATGTCTGCCATCCCATTCTGATAAATCCCCTCACCAGGAGTCAGGAAGATGGGAAGTGCTTGAACGGAAACATGACTCAAACTTGCCATTACAAAACAGTGAAAAAAGGAGGGGATTGAAAGCATATTTAAATTCTGAGTTATTAGTTTTGCTCAAGTGGGATTGCTATCACAAACTACTCAACCCCCCCGAGAGGACTGCCCGAATCACGAATCTAGATCCTAACCACCAGGAATGTGCACATCTCCGCGGACTCCGTATTCATTGCTTAGCACGCCATCACATACAGTAATGGATTCCTGCCGATCCAGTCTCCCGCGGATTCCAGTTATGTATATATACACATTTTTTAATATTAAATAAAATGTGATATCTACATATAGTGTGTGTATATATATATATATATATATATATATATATATATATATGTATGCTTTTAAATTATTTTATTTCATAATAAAACACAGATTTGTTGTTTTTATTGTTATTATTATTTGTAACTACATTTTAAATGTTAAAATTAATAAATTTAATTATTTTAAATAATAATTAAATTTTTTTAAATAATTTATTTATAATTAATTTATTAAATAATTTAATCATTTTAAATAAAAAAAAATATTTATTAATTCATTCATTTTACATTAGAGTTGACTGACATATCCAGGTGTAAACTGTAATATATATATATATTTAAATCACTCATTTATTTTACATTAGTGTTGCATTGAACTGACATATCATATCCAATTCTTGAAAGGTTCAAAAAGAATATAATGATAATAATAGCAATAAATATTAAAATAAAAATGAAATATAACCATTTTACCATCGTTGGATTATTGCAGAATTTCCCATGAACAGATATACTGTCAAAGTCTCCTGGCCACCCAAGAACAAGAATTTTTTCCCATCTCTGCCTCTCCTGAAGGTTTTGGACCACCTCCAGTGGTCAGCTGACTAGCCTCTACTCCTTTTATTTACGACTGAACTAAGTCAAATTAATCCCGACATAAAGCACAAATAAATCTATGGTCGGTACAAGTAAGCTTTGAACTAGTAACCAGGACAGCTTCTTTTCCTTCAGTTTCCATTGTGTGTGCTAATGCAGTTAAACTGTTTTCAAAGCCAGGCCGATGAGCTCTCCAGTGGAACTTCTGTTCATTAGCAGGCCTTCCAGCATCTGCATTTGAATGACATCTTTTTGGAAAGTCAGCTGTTCCCTATGAAGAAAGCCTTGCTTGAAAGTCTTTGCTGTTATCTATCCCCATACAAAACAAATTATTCAGCTGCAAATAGTTTTTTTTAATTTTCAATGCTTGATTTCTACCCATGTGACCTCTAACGGCCCCGAGAGAACAGGTTTCATCTGACCTTTCAATTAATGAAAAACATAACTTGGTTCTTTATTCCCAGAATGTCAGACCAAAGAGACGCATGAGTGAAGCATTATGTGGCAGGATCTGCTCTGATGGTATTTCCTTGGGACAAACCTCGAAAACAACCAGCAGAACAGGTAGGGACACAGGCTTTAGCTACACATGTGCTGTCAATTTAGAGCTCTGAACTAAAGTCAACAAAATCACTGAGGAGGAGAGGCCGGGGTAACATTTTTCACGTTTACCCTCATAACTCTCAGACTGCAACAAATCTACCTGCCATCTTTTGGTATAAACAACATGCATGTGTGCCAACAATAACAATATAATTATAAATATATACAATAAAAAAAGGTTCAGAATATAAAAAAATGTATATAAAGACAAAAAAGTAGTCAAGAACAGTCTTCAGCTCTTATTCCACAGCTAATATTGTCCATAACATCATTGAAGAAAACATTTTTTAATTTTTTAAACATTTTTTTAGGAACGAGAGAGAGAGTACTTTACTAAAGTACTTGTTAGCTTCTTGTCATCAGCATAGGTTGTATCATTCAGATACTTAAACCAATTAAGAGCACAACCTTCAATTCACACACATTTATTTGGCTGTGAGATAAGAATTCTGTGGTGCACAGGAGGGTTGGGGTCAATTCAGGGATGAACTCAACAATTCCAATTCAAAGAAGGAAATGGAATTGGAATTAAACAACAATTAAAGGAAACAGAATTGAAATTGAATTGGAATTACAGGAAGTGGAATTCAATTCAGGAAGAATTTCACTGAATTCTGTATATTGCTCAGCATTTTTTTGTCATTGCATTTAAAGACATACATTTGAACTTTATTTATGATGATTTACAAATATCATGCAATGTAAGAAATAGTGTT
>JAUCMT010000056.1:14589790-14600754 GCA_032357475.1 Enteromius thamalakanensis
AGCAATAAACAGAATTCAGTGGAATTCTTCCTGAATTAAATTCCACTTCCTGTAATTCCAATTCAATTCCAATTCCATTTCCTGTCAGCTGCATTCAGTTCCAATTCCAATTCCATTCTAGGAAGTGAATTGGAATTTACCATTCATTCTCAATTCAATTCATGAATGGCCCCAATCCTGAAAGGCAGCACTTAGGTCTAAGTATCACAACATCTATTATTACAGAACAAGTCATATTATTGTTTTTTTTTTGTTTATAAAAATATTTTAAATTGCTTAAAATGATACTTATAATTTATTTAATTTGGCACCCATAATTTACAGTCATAATAAAAGCAACCAATAGTTAGACAGCAGATTTTTTTAAACAACAGAAAATACATAATCAGTTTTATAAATAACAAAGTGTCCATGTATCTATATATCTTAGTCTTTTTAAGCATTTTTCAACTGTCTCTGGTCTCCACTATTAGTGAATAATAATTGCGCAACTCTTTCTGCAATCAGATTGCAGAGTAGCAAGCAATCCAGATAGCTTTGATATTGTAGCTTTCAAAATGGCTGCCATTCACTTAATGAGTTTGAAGCTAACAATCCCCTGATAGGAGCAGCATCGTTAATGTTTTGTGTAGCAGAGGTGGGGCATGCAATCCACCTGCCTAAAGGCAGATAGAACAGATAATCAAAGAATCCTGAGGTTTTCCACTCTAATAGGGCCATTATTTGGAAAAGTGGAGGAAGTTTATCAAGCTTTTAACTGAAGGTCTTTTGGCTGAAGTAGCATGGTGGAGAAGCACTAGCCCCCCGGCTAACTGGTTTACTGGAAGTATTGACCAAACACGGCTGCTTCGATGATTGTTTAAGGTCCTGCTCTAAATGTCTTCAGGTGAGTCGTTCTTTTGGAATAATGAGGATTTCCTCTCATTATTTTTCTCAAGATTTAGCATCTCTGTATCTTAGTATTTTGTTTTTATTTTGAGCAATAGTAGCTAATACTACCTGCTAATTCACTGCTGAAATGAAAAATGAAAAGATGAATCTTGATTTCATCTTACTGAATGCAAGTGATTACAATTGTTGATGCTGTTTAAGTGAATTACATTTATTTATTTTTTTAACTAATGGGCGATATATATCGTACGATATATTATGCGCATCTCCTCAGTAAAGCCGGTTCTTTGATTAGGGCTGAAAAGCTTCGCGTTGAATCACCCGCGAAACTCAACGCGCAGCTTGTCAGTGATCTACGGCTCTGTGTATAAGCTGGCGTTCCTTCTAAATACAGGTGACGGAGATTTAGCCCTAATCAAAGAACCGGCTTTACAGACTCGTGCGATATTTATCGCCAAGCCCTAACATTGATTTCGGTAGCATGGAACTCTCTCTCTGTGTGTGTGTTCTTTCTTTCTTTGTGTGTGTGTGTGTGTCACTTCCAGTCATTCTCCACAGCCATTCCCAGTGTGGTAGGACTGTTTACCAGAATATATTAGTCATTAGATGTCAACTTACTGCCAAGTTATTGAAAGAGACTGTTGTTCCTGCTAGCTTTGCTTATTGAATTCAGTGGGGTTGACAAAGGTGGAACATTTGTTTAACTAAGACAAAAGCATCCAAATCTAACAGTTTTTTTCATATAATCTGTTCTTGCTCCACTGAGGTTGAGGGTGAAGCTTCACAGCTTTTTCCCTATAAACAAGTAAACGCATACGAATTCAAGTGAAAATCATCATTGTAAAACTTTGTCCACATCGCACATTGGTAACTTTAACATGCAATATGCAGTAGCTATTGTAAAAATGTATTGTAATGCCTAATGCACATTCAAACTTCTGATCTACTGTTGGACATGTAGCTTCCAACAAAGTCGCTTGCGGTCAGGTCGTTGGCCTTTTCTGTAAGAAACATGTAGCTTTCAACAGAGCCACTGAATCATTTCATCCTTGAAAGTGTTTATCCATGAATGTGCTCATCCAAATGATGCGTTTTGGAGTCGATAATCATCACATGAGGTTTTTGAATGAGCTATGTACTTATTTTAACTATGCGCGATTGGTCACAAAAAGTATGAATCATTTCAGACTGAGCAAAGGTCAGAATAAGCACAATTGCATCCCAGCCTATTCTCACTGAGTTGTTAGGCCAGAAGAAATATTTCAGGTGTGAGAGTTTGTGGTCAGTATACCAACATGAGCTGTTCGGTTTGAGAGTCACGGTTTCAGCGATGGCAGAAGTGTGTAACTTTACTTAGGGAGTTGCGTGCGTATTGGCAGGCATTTACGAGTTTTTTTTCCGACCCATGTCTGCTTGAATAAAGAACCAACAGCACTTCATTCAGCAGGCAGGGGAACAATTGTGCTTTTCGTTCAAGTAGAAAGATTAAGGATTATTTGTGCAGCCCTACATGTCATTGAGCTGTTTTGTTATTTCTACTTACCTCATTTGTATGGCTTTTAAATGATACGTTATGCCAAAACGCAGCACACTTGGTCAATGTGGTGATGTTTCTATTGACTGTAAAATATCGAGGACTGATGAGGGAATCATCATTTCTCAGGCGCACACACATTAAAAGCCCTCTAGGCAGTAGCGTTTCATGCTTAAGCTGAAACACATACTGTAGGTTGTACTCCCTTTACCACAATTTGGCGTTATATTGCAAGCCTTGACAGAACTGGATGAAAATCTGCCTTTGAGTTCTATTTCATGGTCATTTTATAAAGATATCCTTGAACATAAAGTGCACATCTGGATTTTTATTAAACCTTTCTTTGTAAAATGGGTTCAGATGTTTTGTTCGGCAGCTAGGGATCGAGGCCTCTATGTCTTACTCAACTCATTCACCCTTGTGTTGTAGCTTAAGGCGTTCGCTCGCTCGCAGTCAATCTGTCCACAGACAAACAGACGGTTTTAAAGGGCAACGATACTTCGAAAGCTGGAGCTGTTTTCTTTGGCTGTTACTTTTTGAAGACAAACTCTGGCAAGTAGGCTACACTTGGCTTCGTCCAGATGCTATTGCAGTGAGTTTGCAACTTTCTGTCATGCTAACTGAAATAAACAAAGACTCCTTGTTATTAGTCAAACATGCTTGTGGGGGCTTTTAGATTAGCCCTGATCTGGACATATTTGAGAAGTGACTGTTAAAGGGAAAGTCCAAACTAAAAATTAAAAGTCATAAGCAACCTCATCTTGATCCAAACCAATATGACTGGCAGCTGTAAAACACAAAAGGAGACATTCAGCAATTTTTATTTTTTTTAAATGAGTAATTTTTGTGTTTCAACATGAGGCTATACAAAGCTACAATACATATTATTTAATGTAAAATATATCTGGAATATAAAAAATATATATTTATTTTATTTTTATTTTTTTTGTGGTGTGTGTTTATATATGTGTGTGTGTCCGTGTGTGTGACCCCTGGACAACAAAACCGTTGTATGTGTCAATTTTCAGATATTGAGATTTATACATGATCTGAAAGCTGAATAAATAAGCTTCCCATTGATGAATGATTTGGATGGATAGGGCAATATTTGACTGAGATACAGCTATATGAAAATCTGGAATCTGAGGGTACGGAAAAATCTAAATGCCGAGAAAATCACCTGTTGTCCAAATGAAGATCTGATCAATGCATATTACTAATCAAAAAAGTTTTAATATATTGTCGGTAAAAAATTTACTAAATACCTTCATAAAACATGATCTTTACTTACTATCCTAAGGATTTTTGGCAAAAAAGAAAAATCAATCGATTTGACCCATACAGTGTATTTTTAGCTATTGCTACAAATATACCCCAGCGACTTAAGACCGGTTTTGTGGTCCAGGGTCATATATTATACACACACACACACACACACACATTTCAAATAATATATTGCATCATAAAATGCTATTTTACTAAATTAATATAATTTATTGTTGTTTATAATTAAATATTTGTGTCTGTATACTGTGTGTGTGTGTGTGTGTGTGTGTGTGTATATACACAAAGTATACATACAAATACAGTACACAAACAGAGACAAATATTTAATTATAAATTAAAACAATTAATTGGATATAATTTAGTAAAAACCATTTTGAGCTAGAACATATAAATAGAAATGCATATAAACGCAATTAAGTTACTGTGTATATATAAAACGAATATTTCATTTTGTAGATCCACTGAGATATATCTCTAGGTATAGTACAACAGTTCGAACACACATAGTCAAAAATTATTTATTTATTTAGTTTATTTTAGTAATACTATTCCTTTAAGATAATAGCTTGGAGTTGTTCTCTATACCTTTGTGTAATTGCCAGAAATGCTGATGGTCTACAGGATAATGTGTCAGGTTTGATTACTTACCCAAAAGCCTTTCGCGAACCCTTTAGTAACATTAATCATATCAACAGTTGCGTGGCAGTGCACACAATACATTTTCGTTATACAAACTGCTATAAAATTGCAACTACTTGAAAACACGTTTTGTGGTAAGATAAGGTCATGTTACCCCGAGTATCTTTTTCCTGCAGTTTGATTGAGTTGTAACTCCAGACGTGATCATGAAGTGGCTCAATGTCTTGACACCTATGAGGTGACTGAACACAAACTCCATGAATAGGCTTGTTTACTAACCACAAGTGGTTCCACTCACCAAAACCATAACAGCACAGTACACAACAGGGGTGTAGTTGACTTTTACAGCTTCCTGGTGGAAAAGAGCTTTCAGCTGGCCAGCACCTGCAAAGTTTCAAAGCTGTAATGTGCATGTTAGTGAATGTTGGCTGGAAAGACATGACCTCACCAAAAACCTTTTTTAAAGGCCGTCTTCAAGCTTATTCAATATCAGTTGGATAAAATTGGCTAAGACTTTACTGACAGATTCGCAAAAGATTCTGTCAGACTGACTCATTTATTGTGCCATTTTGCTTCCGAGACCTCGTAACAATGGGGTTTAGGCGTGCTTGCTGTTATTATGAAGCAAAATGTACTTTGGGTGTGCTGAGGTTTTCCCGTCTCTTCATTTCCCTTAAATGAAATCAGACTGAATGTCAAAAACATCTGTACTAACTGATTCCCTCCTCTTGAGGCCACCCAGAGGCGTGTTCAATCTTTTTTCCCCTTTGATTTATTTGAGCGTGAAGCGCAGTAACCGTAATGGGTTTGCCCCAGTCAACTTCCTCAGTGTTCAGGAGGTCATCTGAGACTACCTAGTTCCAAGTTTGTGGGATGGAACTGAGTGAATTTGATTGGGTGAGGTCTTTTTGAAGGAAACGTCCTGAGAGATGTTTGACCGAGTCAAAGTACGCATGGATCAAATGTTTCATGTGATTCATGTATTCACAAGGTGCAGCAGGATCTCTCAGTGCTGAGCTCATGATTGGACACCTGAATGAAAGCCAAGGACTGAATTTCAGCCCAACTGGTCGATATCCAGATGTTTTAAGGGAGCCGCGCAGCTTGTATGAAGAAAGAAGGTGGTGATGTGCCAGACTAGCAGTGTAACACTTAACATGGACACAAATCTTAATGACTAGTTTAAGGAGAAACATGACTGGGCTGTAATTTATGTCTTTATAGCGTAGTCTTCTCTTGGCCATCCAGCTGACTTGACATTATGATTCCTACTCTTCTTTTTACTGAATTTAAAGGCACAGTTCAGCTTAAAATGAAAAATGCCACCAGTTACTCACATTTCATTTCAAGTCCTCCATTCATCTTCAGAACACAAACTACGATTGTTATTATTATTATTATTATTATTTATTTATTTTTTCAAGAGCTTTCTGACCTGACCAGTTTTTTTTGCACGCAAACTATCCTTGTAGCTTTGTAGAATTAAGGCTATTTTAATGATGTCCTTACTACCTTTTTTGGGCCTTGAAGGTGGTACTTACTGCCCAGTCTCACACCAATTTGTACATATTTTATGAGGTCATAGAAATTTGTATGACCTCACTTGTATGAATTCACGTGATTTGCTAAATCATACTTATTTTACAAATTGCCAATTTGTATGCAAATGCCTTTCACCTAAACCTACCCCTCACTGGAGTTTAGACAAAAAGTGAGGTGGTATGAATTAGCAAGAATTTGAAACCTTGTATGAACTGATCATGAGACTGTTGAGTACTTCCCTTGCTGTCTATGGAGAATCAGAAAGCTCAAGAATTTAACCAAAAAAGTCTTAATTTGTGTTTCGAAGATTAACAACAAGTCTTGAGGGTGAATAATTAATTTATTATTATTATTATTATTATTATTATTATTTTAGGTGAACTATCCCTTTAACAAATATATTTAATTATTTCTAAACAAAACCCAATGTTTGAAGTAATTTAGAAGTTACTGTTATAATTTACACACAAATCATTGAAATCACAGACATAAAGATAGCAAAGTCAGTCTCACTAGAGCAATATGGAATAATTTATTTGTTTAGTTTTCATAGCAGTCATGCATGCAGTTTTATTAATGTACTACCGCAATAAGAGCATTTATATGCCTTAAAGTGCAAAAACACGAGAATTTCTAAATTCGTTTTTTTTTTATAAAAACAAGCTTTTTTTATTAAGCTTAGTATTCCTTTTTAGATCAAGTGTTTCTCTTGGTGCAAATAAACATCTGTTTGAGGTAGATTTGTCATAACAGGAACACAAATGTAATTTCAGTTAAGCCAGATGAGGAGAAGAGAAGAGTTCACACTCTCTTGTGGTGGTTAAAACAAATGGAACAAGTTTAACAAGCGCTTGAAATGCCTTCGTATCCTTTAGTAATTCCTTAAACCTCATAAAGACTTTCTGCTGCTCGTCAGACACATGATGGTGGGAACCATTTGTTTTAAAGAGATGTACGTCTTCAGTTCTCACATTTGGCACGCTATGAGTTTCGTTTGAGTAGTGTTGATTGCACTTGCTCCATTGCCTGGTTAATTGATACCCAGGCCCAGAGGAAGAGGGTAAACAGGAGACAGCTGCATTACCACTCCAGCAGGAACCAGCCTTCCCATAATGCTCTTGCTGTCAGGCCACATCAGAGGCAATGAGATGGGCACATAAAGGAGATGTTTGCACAATCTATCCAAGCAAGGCTGCTCAATTGGGGGAAACTGAACTTTCCCATCAGTGTCATCCTTTTTTTTCCTGTTTGGAAATTTATTCAGTTGGGAAAATAGTGCTTTTAAGTAAATTTGAGTAGTAGCCAAATAGTTGGGTATTTTTGACTTTTTTTTTTTAAACGATATTTAATGTTTTTCTTAGCTTGTTTTGTCCTTTTACCCTTGTTTTGGTTTTGTTCTTGTTGTTTTCTTTGTTTTTCATCATCTTGTGCTTGTGCTTCTTTGTTGTTATTCGTTGTCATATTCTTCATTCTTCTCATTTTTCTTTGTTTTTCATTTGCATCTTGTACTTGTCATCCTTTGTTCTCCATGTACTTTGTTTTTTGCCTTTGTCTTACTATACATGTCCTTCTTTACTCTTCTGTTGTTCTTTTTCACATAGATTTTGTTCTTGTTTACTCTTTGTTCTTGTTGTTTTTCTTGTTCTTAACTTTCTTTGTCATGTGTCATTGTTCTTCTACTTCAGCTTCAACTTCAAAAATGAAAGTGTTTGGTTTTTTTAACATCCCACAAAAATGCATCAAAGGTGAGTTTATTCATAACCAATAAACATGTTTTAATAACTAAAGAGAACTTGGTTCGTTCAAATGTGCCAGATATTTAATTTAAATAGTTTTTTCAGGAAGTTTATTCTGCCTTTTTTTGCTCTGGCACATTCAGTACAAATGTAGGACCCACAAATGGGTGATGTTCTGAATTTGAGGATGTCATGAGCCCATAGAAGAGTGACTTCAGTGTGTGGCAGTCCAAATAGTTGCTAAGCTGTAAGAGAGGATTGTTTGCTTATGTCAAGCCCGGCAGAAGAAATGAGGGCAACAGTGGGCGAATGTATTGACCTGACTCTTCTTTGTCCTATTCTGTCCATATTTGTAGAGTCGTGGCAACCTCACAGATGGATAAAGGCCACATTTTTGGGGAGTAAAGCATAGAAAACAAAGGACTAGGGTCTATTGGTAGGAATGAGGTCAGTGTTGCCTTTCTAGAATGTAGAAGTTGTTTTTGTAAGAGCTGCTAATGCAGACGTAGCTTGACTCGGTACACTTCTAAATGACTTGGGTTTTGGGAACTTTCTGGGGTCTTGTTTAGCTGTCCATCTTTCTCCTTTCCTGTTTTCACATGTCTCATTATTATCTTTCCGCGTTTTAACCTTGTCAACATCATTGGAACCTTAGCAATACCAATATTTGGCTTTGTTTTTAATGCTTAATTTTCCAAATGGTGTTCAGACTGTCCCTAAGACACATGGCTCACACATTCAGTAGATCTGGCTTCTTCCAAGTGCCTGCATGGCTTATGCTTCACATTATCAACCACCTTACTGTTTGAATGCCATAAAGTCAGATTAAACCAAGATGGCAAGCTACAGCTGATAAATCTAACTTGCCATCTTGAATCGGCTGCATTTATAATGTTCATGTGTTGGTTGCTGACATGAAAGAATCCTTTACATTCTGACCGCCTATAAATCAAAGCTGGTGGATGGGGGCTCAGACTGAGCTGAAGAAGCATTTATTTGTAAAGGCCTGCAGTAGAGTTTTATTAATCCGAGGTTAAACAAACAGTGACTTGCCGGCTCAGACTACTCTCATTCATTCTGGAATGCTGTCAGAATCCACATATATGCCAGCTCTCCATAAATAACTTCTGAACTACGAAGGACAATAAACATAATTTTTTTTTATAAAAAAGGAATGGTATTTATCTTGTATGTACACTGTTAAAAAAAGCTGCAAAAAATTACCGTTAAAAAATAACAGTTGTGGTTGCCAGAATTAAACAGTGAAAAATATGGCTTTTACAGTTTTGTTAAATTTACAGTTAATATACCATAATTTCTGATAATAAATTGTGATAATTGATATAATGCTAAAATACCAAGCTATTAAAGTAGTGAAATCTATTTTGTAAATTTTGAATAACTACCAAATGCAGGTGGTGATGAGAAAGTCACGTGATGAACCAAAGCTCATCACAAGTAGCTTTTAAATAGTAACATATATAGAAGGTGCTCAGTTTCATTCACACAAGCACTAAACACCATCATGGTAAAAATGATTAAACAGAAATGTGCAATTAACATTCATTTAACAACATTACATGTAACATACAACCCTTATAAACATAACTGATACAAAAAAACTAAGAAGAAACAGTTATTTCAAAGAAAAATCCTCAAAAATGTAAAATGTAATGCAGGAAATTCTGGAAATGTCAGTTTACAGTTCTTCCCTGTAAATTTAACAGGAATCATTACCATTTAACAGGTTTTTACCGTAGCATTTTCACCGTTTTTTACCATTAAAATCATGGTCATTTTTACAGCGTACATATGTCTGTGAAACATCTCTACTGTATATAAAGCAAAAGATATGCAATACCTCCACGTCCACATATGTACTGTAAGTATACTGTATTTACTGCACACAATGGTAAAATTAAGGCATGATGGATTATGGGTGGGTAGGTTTTTACACACTGAGCATGAGACGGATGATGAAACAGGAAGGACACCTCCACATAAACCATGAGCTCATCTGTGGGCGAATTTTATAGCAGCCTTTTAACACTGCAACCAAATATTTAGGACTATTAACCAAATAATGAGGAAGTTATTTATTTGTGCTTTAAATAAAGAGGCTCTGGCATGTTATTTTGTTGAATGCCACTTATTTAGATTCAGAACAATATAATTCAACTTTTATATTCGGGCTGCATTTATTTGATCAAAATACAGTAAAAATAGACATATTGTGAAATATTATTACAACTGGAAAACTTTTGCATTTCTATTTAAATAGCAACTCTTTGATCTCACCTTTTACATTTGACTCTGTATGACTATTTATTTCCCTTAAAGAGTCTCAGGTGGCCAGCATTAAATGGTTCCTTTCTTTGAAACCTGGCTTAAAGTCTGCTTGATGTTAGCAAAAGTAACATTTCTTTTATTTCTTGTATAGCTTCCCAGCATGTCCCAAACAATGATGACCATCATTAAGGATATTAGCATCATTCTCATCCACTCACTTCCTCTCCTCCTCCCCAACCTGTGTTCTATTACCTGTTGTATTACCTGACCCACCTCCTGCAGCAGCTGCCAGTAAAATGCTAATGTAGCCTAATTGTGAGAACTTCACAGAAAGTAGATAAAAGAGGAACAGGCCAGTTCAGATGCACATGAGCTACAGCTGCATTTAACCCACCCCCATAATAATATGATGAAGCTGCTTTTGTCATCAGAAAACAACCTTTTTTTGACCAAAAGCCAGGTTTTAACTGCTGTTCTCCTAAGATTTTATTTTTTTCATTATTTTTAGTCTCAGTATTTTTGTGTTGTTTTTTATTAATTATCTTTTATATTTTCTGTTTTAGCCTATGTGATATGTGCTTATATAATAATAATAATAATAATAATAATACATTATTATTAAAATTATTATTAGTTTATTATTAATTTTCTCATTTTAATTTAAGTTAAATTTGTAATTTAACTGAAATAGAAATAACATACAGCTATTAGTTAATGTTTGTTTGTTTGTTTGTTTTAAATCACAACAGGAACCTGTTTCATAAAACAAGCCGGGCTTATTTTAGTTAGTCTGACTTATTTTGAACCCAATTAACTGACAATAAATCAGGCTTATTTGGCAAACCTGTTTTATGAAACAGCCAAATGGTTGAGTATTACTAAACTAGACAGAAAATAAAAAAATGTGTTCTGACAAAAAAGTAAATTAGTAATAATAAATTTGAATAAGTGAGTAAACTTGTTAAACACTTAGGGGCAGTTTCCCGAACAGGGTTTAAGACTAGTCCTAGATTAAAATAAATGTTAAGAGCTGTCTAAACTGGAAA
>JAUCMT010000056.1:14629597-14659228 GCA_032357475.1 Enteromius thamalakanensis
GTATCGCTTTATTCTTACATGTGGGGCTAATAATTTACACATGCTGTCATGCCACACTGTGCTTTACTGTTTCACGAGCGCTGAGATGCTGAGCAGTGACAGAGCCTGAGGGGACTAAGAGATCTCGGGATACTAGAGTTCCACTAAGCATGCTAGGGGGCTTACAAACCCCAGGACAGTCTGGGCTACAGCCTGTCCCTTTCAACCAATACATCACTGTCGTCGTTCATCAAGATGATGATCAAGACGGCTTGGAAGGTGAATAAAGCGAAAGTTCACCCGAAAAGCAGTAGGGAGAATAGATAATTGACATCACCCAAAAAGTAATGAAGCATAAAACAGTGAGCTTGCGTAGCTCAGCATTACATTCAATTGAGAGCACTTAGTTTCATAGATAATAACCTCATTGGGTCATTTTAGTTTGCTGATTTTTGTACGAGTGGAGTAAAGCCATGTTATAAGCTTAACTTGTAATACGTTTCAGAAATGCTAATGTACTTAACCATGCAGACGTTTTTTGGCCCGACATGACTGAGGGGACCATATTGCGGATCTAGATGATGGCTCTGATAAAGACTCCAGAGGAAATGACTTTTATATTTGGTTTCAAGCTCGACGGGCAATGAGGGCCTATGAAACCAATACACCGTTTGAAGTGTTAGTCAATAAGTAGCCCGTGAACTTCTTCCCTGATTGCACATGGCAGCCATGTAGCCTAGCAGCTAAAGTAACACACTCTTCCGACAGTTGTTTCAGCTTAAAGCTGAAAATGGTTATTGCTTGGGATCTGGAGGCATTTATAGATACTTTGGTCCAAGAAAGTACTGGACAACGCTCTTAATTTTTCTGGCAAAAGGAACCATCCGTCGAGCAGTCAGTCTGGGACATGTGCGGGCAATTAGCTTTAAGTTAGCTTCCCCGATCTGAAACGCAGGATTGTTTTGTCAAGAAATAAAGTATTAGCTAAGCAGCTGAACCGCTAATAAAACATGTGATTGTTTCCTTACATTAGCAGGTCTGTTATTGGTAATTATTCAATCCAGTGAGGCATGAATCCCCCTCTCAGCACAAAATGATTGAGACAGATATGCAAATAGTGGTTTAATGTCATTTTGACTGTGTAAACACACTTTGTAATAACCGGGTGAAATAACTTTGATTTAAGTTTCAATAATTGAGGTTACACCCCATAGTTATTGGTTGATTAGAGCCACATGACACACATGACACTTGTCTGTATAGTGATAATTGCGTTAACTAGCAACCGGCTTTGATGTCGAATCTCAAAGAAGGGCGCTGACGAGCCTGACAATGGTCACCACTGTCTGGGAAATCAAAGAGGTGCAATTAGTTTGCAATTAGCTTACTGGTTTACCTTTTGATCTGTGTGATGTAGTAGTCTGATGAATGGCATTCAGTGATGTTTTTGAATGGCTGTTGAGTTTTGGTGCATCCTAAGTGAAAACTTGTTTCCCTTTGAGACGTGTTCTGTCTTTGACACTTAAGCTCATGTATGTTGGCGATAAAGATGTGGGTATTTCAGGATAGTGATGGGGTTATTTGCTGAGATCAGAGCATGCTTGAGGTCAAAGCATTAGGCAGCTGACTCTATAAAGTCTTTGATCCAGAGAGCGGCTGCATTGCACACGTGCTTTTGGCACTCGAAACCGTGGAAGACAACACCACGAATGTCATTTATGTTTAGAGCTTGTTCGGGCTCTCTCTCTCTCTGCCCCCCTTGGCCCAAAGACACCAAATCTCATCCAAGCATAATGAATGAGACAAATGAACCAAGTAGGCCCCCTCTAGCTGATATACACATACACAAGGTTCTCGCTGCACCTGTGAGCCTCATTTAGGATTGTAGATGCAAGAGGGCCCATGCAGGGGAGAGAGGGGTTAATTCAGTGTCCCTCTTTTGTGTGTTTGGAGGGGGATTTTTTTGGTTTTGCTCTGGACCGCCTAAGTGACCTCCTGCAGGGTCTTTAGGCTTATCTGAAACAAGAACAGTTCACAGTGTCCTATTCTAGAGGCCTCAAATGTGAAATCCCAAAGACCCTTAAAGGGATAGTTCACCCCCTAAAAAAAGGAAATTCTGTCATTAATTACACGCCCGCATGTTGTTCCAAACCTGCAAGACCTTCATTCATTTTAAGAACACACATTAAGATTTTTCTGAGCCCTTTCTGAGCCTTGAACGTATCTGTTGCTGTCGATGCAGGGTCAGAAAGCTCTTAGAAGTCATCAAAATATCATTCTTTGGTCTTCTTTGCAAAATCCTGTGCTTGTAAATGCCATTGTCAACCCCCAAAAATTTGCAGAGACACTTAAGATAGTTTGTAAGACACAAATTAATTAAATAATTTTTAATTAAAGTAATCATAAATCAAATAAAACTAACATTTATATAGTTCTTTAAACATTGCAAGAGAACAAAGGAAGCGTTGGGTAAGGAGAGAGGACTCAAACATGGGTTTTGCTCACAAGACTCCTATTAACTTAATGAAAAATGTAAAATTACAAGCTGTTGCTTATATTGAGAATGTTGTCCTGAGATCTGATCTGGGAGTCTGTTTGTCTTGGGGTACAATTAGAAACATTTCTTATCATTGATCAATGAGCCCACTGAAGACCAGAGTTGTTTGCCACTTCTCTTCCTCAAAAGCTTTGACAAAATATCTGGGGTGCGGGAGGCTTGTTTCAGGTTTGAGGTGCGGGATGTACTTAGTGTGTAGTTGTAATGGGGTGGGCCACACTTTGTGAATTCACTCAATCTAATTTGAGCTCTTCCCCTGAAGCCTTCATCCCATTCCCCCTTTTTCCAAACCTCATGTGAACCAAGACCGGGGGTTTCTTGTTCCCCTGTTGAAAATAGCCTTTGTTGCTCTTAATCTAATATCCTGAGCATTTAAACAGCAGTGAAAACGAGAATCCTGCTAAAATGGTGGAAGTATCTGTTTTCACCCAGTAGTTCCGCTGAATGCGCCGGCCGGGAAATGGATCAGAGCAAATCTCGCAACAGCATGCAAATGGCGTTAAGATGTGATTGATGCTTTTGCTGGAAGTTTGTATCCGGTTGCATAGGAAACCCTTTAAAAACAAGGCGCTGTTTAATTACATGCTTAATGAGTAGAAGGGAAAAAATTGTATTACAAATGTAAGTGGTCTCAAACACTGTTCTTTCCACTGTAAACAAAACTCATCTCCTGGATCTTATTGACCCTTCCAGCCTTTCCTGAAACTGTCATCAGTCTAGTACCTCTTCCAGATTGACATCATTATAATAGGAAAGATGAAAAAGACCTTGCATTAAAGGATAGACCTATGAGACGTGCTAGACTTCTGTGTTGCTACTGGAGTAGGGTACGTGATGACGAGTTTGCAATGTTTGTTTGATTTGGGGCTTTTGAGAGGCTTGTCGCGAGTGAAGATTGATCAGTGTTTGAGTTTGGTCTGGCCTAACTGAAACTTTTACCAGGTGTGAAAGCAGCTTTAAAGAATGCTAATAGGTCACTTAAGCAGCCTTTGTTTTCATTTCCTCAACTGATGAACTTAGTTGCTAAGATAGCGCTGAAGCCAGGGTTAGCATTTTTATTGAGTTGCAAATTGATTAAAGAAAAACATTTTCTGTTGACACTCTGTGAACATGAGGATCAAATTATTGATTTTTGATTGTCAGGGTGCACCAAAGTTGTTTTTAGAATAGTTTTTCTGGAGTCCCGTGGGACCAAAGGGTTAATAGCATGACTAATCGTTTGATATGTTATTCAAAAATACTTTATTTCAGTGCATACATACAATGACATTCAGTTTTGGAATTAATTTATTGAAAATAAATATAAAAAAAAAATGCATTGCCAATAAAATGATTACATTTTCTAAAAATTCAACATGCATTTTATTAATGTTATTTAATTTTATTAATGTCCCTAAAGCGAATGTCTAACTAAACTAAAATTGAAAAGAAAATAAGCTTTTAACAGTGAATGTTTAGTCTAGCATCATATAAATTACAGTGAAGCTATTTAAATCCAGAACAGCTTAACAAACGTCAGTAGCTAAAATAAATGAAACTAAATGACGCTAATGATCCTGGCTCAGTCTCTTATCTCTGAAAAAATCTCTTTCTCGCTTAACTTAAAGCAGTAGATTGCGAAGGACAGGAATGTTGCCGAGACAGCTGAAGATTTATAACGGGGAGGTGTGAGTTGGGCAGATGTAACAGTTTAGTGCAAACGGCATTGCATTCGGGTCTATGAAAGGCATTCTTGAACTGACCACACTCTTTTTTTTATTTTTTATTTTATTTTTTTTTTTATGCAATTGGCTTTAGAGAAAACTACTTAAAATTATATGTGTGAATGAGATATGAGGATCCCCAGGCTGCTTCTGTGTGATTTTCTGCGAGCTACAAGTGGCAGTTCAGAGACGTGCTCCCCTCCCTCCCTTTCTCATTCGCATTCTCAATCCCCTCCCTCCTCTTCTCCTCTCTCTCCTCCCCCTCTCTCTCTAAATCTCAGGTTACTGTGGCTGGAGTTTTTAGACATCTCTGACTAGTGTTTCCCTTATGTCCTTGTCCCTGCCTCCAGCCTGGGAAGAGCCACCCAGTACCCTCTGTGATTGGACTGGGTAGTTTGTCTTGACGCACCACTGTGCTGAGTGCTGGAGGACGTGTTTCAACAGATGGTTGGGGTTAGTGTGTGTCATCACATTGGAGAACGGATTAGAGGAGGAAGGTTGTCTTCCAGGAGCAGTGTGGTCCCCACAAACACTCTGAGGAGCTCAAGAGCGAACAACCCACAGCAAAAGAGATCAACCCCACGAGCAAGACTGACATCCAGGTAGTAACACTTCTGATTCTCACTCTCTCCAACTAGTTTTGTTTTTCCTCTGGGATTTTTAGTTTAGTTGTATTAAATGTTTTTTGGCTGCATAATTAGGTTCTCTCGAGTGAAGCTGAAGTGCTGTCAGCTTTGGGATCCTGTGAGAGAGATTTCTGAATGAGAGATTGTGGTTTTTGAATGACTGGACAAATTGTTGTGCAAGTTTGACTGCATGAAGATGACATGCAACTGAACGGTTAAAGTTAATATCTCGCCTTCAAACTGCGCCAGTTATAAATTCGCTTAAATTTATTTGGAAGTGCTTGGTTTAAGCTAGACCTGCTGCAGTTTGCAAACTTTATATTGCCTATATATTAACCCACGAAGTCTGAACCTGCACATGTTGCTGGCAAACACAAGTTTAATGAATTTGAACAGCATCAGTCATGTCTTGCATTAAGCTGACACTCTGCCTTCATTCTGAAGAAATGTGGCATTACAAACATCTCCTGGACCAGGTTGCAACATATGCAAACCAGGAGGCAACTCAAAAGAAATCATGCCACAAGTTTCACTCAACTCCAGTAAACCAAATAAGGGAGACCCGCCAATGAAGAACTAGATGTCTACTATTAATATGTTGCTGCCGGGCATGTATACAACGCGAGGTGTTTGCTGAGGGGACTGTTCAGCTGTAAGGGCGAGGGGGGCAGAAGAATGATGCCAGGAATGCCACAAAGACAGAGTTGTGTGAATGATGTTTATTTACACACATTAATCAGCCATGTCAACATCACTCACTCACTCACTCACTCACACGCTGAAATTCATTTGAGAAAACCACAAATACATCAGCACCGGTGTTGAGATTTTACAATGAAGGCAGTCATTACCAGTGACGACTGCGGGATTATGAAGGGACGTGAATTTGAGAACTCGTTTCTTCTCGTTCAGTGTGTGTTTTCGTTTCTGCGGATGTACAGTTATGCCTTATTACTTGCTCTAACCTCATTAGTGTTTGAAAACTCATTTGAGAGATGAAGCTTATGCAGACATTACCTTTCGTTGAATCAATTTAACGCATAAGTAGATTTGATTTAATGTGAGGTTAAAAATTACCTTGCCAAATCAATCTTGATGGGTTGCATTTGTAGCCAAAACTGCTTTCTTTCTTTTTACATGAACCATATATAAGTAGGTGTTGTTTATGATCTCAGACCCTTGTTTAACTTTGAAAGCAGACAATACCTTTGACCTGTTCATTCTTTGTGAACAGAGCCATGCCATAAAGTTGTCAGTTAAAGCTCTTCATCAATCACTTGCTCTAGGTGCAATTACTTTTAAATATACGAGTCTGCTTCTCATTTCCACGCACTGTTTTTAATTGAATGGTGCAGTCAAAAAGGAAAGTTGTCTATTACTCACCAGTATGTTGTTTCAAACCTGTATGACTTTATACAGGAAAATATTAAAGGAAATATTGTTTAATGTTCTGTCTACTCCAAGTTGTCAAGCTCCAAAATCATAAAACGGCAATGTAAAAGTGGTACACTCAACTCATGAATTACATTCTACTGAAGCCATCTGATAGCGTTGTCTGATGAACAGACCAACATTTTGGAGCTTAACAGCTCAAATTACTATTTACTTTCTTTATTGGAACTCAAAATGGGAAATATTTAATATCTCTTCTTTTCTATATCGAATGAAATACTGAAGATCTGAAAGTGACACTGATGACTGGCGTAATGATGCTTTTTTATCACAGGCATAAATTACATTTTAAAATATATTCACACAGAAAACAGTTATTTTAAATTGAAATCATATTTCACAATATTACAGTTTTCTCTGGATTTTTAATCTTATAAATGCAGCCTTGATGAGCAGAAGAAACCTCTTTAAAAACCATTCAATATCTTACTGTACTAAACTTCTAGAACGGTAGTGTACATGTTTGGGATGACTTAAGGGTGAATAAGTAATGACAGAATTTAGCATATTTGCTTGAACAGATACATGATCCTGATCCCAGCATCTTTTTGAGATTGCTGCAGTTTTGTGTCAAAGTCTAAACAGCTGCTGCAGCTGTTGTGAATAACTTGCAGTTCAAGATTTGGATCTGCCAACACTAATATTGTTTCAGTAGCTGTTCGTCTTTTGGAGCGTTTGACCAGGGATCAGCTGTACCGTGAGAGTGGGACCATGAGAGAGCATGAACTTTAAGCTCTGTGTGTGTGTGTGTGTGTGTGTGTGTGTGAGAGAGAGAGAGAGAGAAGTAGGATTCGTTCAGAACAACTTTAGGAATCATTTTTTAAAGGTAGTTTTTGAATTTCAGTTTTATTGTCAATGACCATTTCATACTGTGATTTAATATCCTGTATGGCTTCTCAGTTTTCCTAAGGCTTTGGACATGTGTTAAGTATTTAACCCCCTGCCATTCGTGTTCACTTACCAACTCAAATCAAAAGCAGCGGGAACCCTTGTGCCACTGTGCCGCATGGCTCTTGTGCTGTTTATAAAATGGCTCTTTGCTTTTACCTAGTTGCATATATTCACTGCCGTTATGTCAAACAAATCACAGTTGCCAGCTTGCTGGACATTTAACAGCCTTGTATGTACGGCCCTTTCTGTCAAGTGCTGGAAAAACGGCAGCATGTGGAGGTGGCCAATGGTGCCAGCTGTTCCCAGGATCCTCTGAGGAGCACCATTGTGTTAGTTGCAGAGCCACTCCTACCACATGGATATTAAAAGTCTTGTTTAGATAGGCAGTGAGAGAGGAAATTGAGCCACACTGTGTAGTAGCTGTTTATCTCAACTAAATAATAGTGTTCCTGCAGGAAGTGAGGTTGTAATTTAAAAGTGAAGGGTGGGTGACATCATAGCTGTAATTGGGAGTTGATAGTGCATGGTGTTGTCTTATCTATAACTCATAGCACTATTTTTGTGGTCTATAGTTTATGATTTCAATGTGAGTATCACTTATCTCTCCTTATAGAGTTCAGTAAAGATGTTTGGATGATTCTTCCTGCTTTAGGAACTTGTGGGGAAAAAAAAGAACAAGCTATCAATAGTGCCCCCAAGTGTTTATAGAGCATCACACTATTGCATCAGTCTCAAATTACGCAAATCCATTTTTGGGTTGCCTAGATTGCCAAGATTTGGGGAATCTCTGAGCAAAAATGATAGTTCTGCAAGGGCCTTTCAAGATCTTGAGACTGCTGATTGTTCATGTAGTCAATACTTAACGTTGATAATGCAGGGGCCACCAAACTTGGTCCTGCAGGGCCGGTGTCTTGCAGAGTTTAGTTCCAACCCTAATTTAATACACATGAACTAACTAATCGAGGTCTCGCTAGGTACACTTGAAATTTCCACTTGGGTGTTTTGAGGCACGTTGGAGCTCTACAGGATACATGCCCTAAAGGACTATATAGGTTTCTCCTCCAGTAATTCCAGCGAAGGGTTGTGGCACGTAATTGTATTATAAGTGAATTTCAGAAAGTATCTAGGTGTTCTCAAAGTTTAAGGCAACGGGTCAATCTGAGGAACTCCAAATGGTGTCTCCTTATATTTCACTATTTTAAAGTTCTAGACCAGGGCTTTCCAAACTAGATCCTGGAGGGCCGGTGTCCTGCAGAGTTTAGCTTCGACCCTAATTAAACACAACAGATAATCAAGCTCTTACTAGGTATGTATGAAACTTCCATGCAGGTGTGTTGAGGCAAGTTGGAGCTAAACTCTGCTGGATGTCAGCCCTCCAGGACCAAGTTTGGACAGCCCTGTTCTAGACTTAGGTGCAGCTTAGACACTTGAACTCCTTGGGGTAATTACAATTGGTAATGTTATGGAGTCATTACAGTCATTATTGATCATCTTCGTTCACATTGTAGCAGACTGACAAGACTAGAGGCATAGGTGTTTAGTTGCTTGTCCAAAGAATGGACAGTGTTAGGGATCTTCTAAACATTCAGGACTGGGTACTCTAGAGGAGTCATTGTGGAGGATTGAGATGGACTAGCCAGGTCCAAGTTAAAGCCTTTCAGTTTTGTCAGGAGAAGAGCTCGGAAGCTTTTGCCCAGGAGTGGAGGTCAAAGGGTCCAACCACCATTGTGCCGCCCCAAGCCTTCCCATTTATTCTTACACATTTTCAAGTTGCATGTTGCTACCGCATGCACTCTCACACAAACTAGCCTGTTCTTACCTGCCCATGGATGGCATTCTCCATGTAATGACAATTCCAGCGTACGATGTTGTAGAGAACAGGCAATCCTATTTAAGGTTGAATGAAAAAGAGCCTGCATATATCACATGCAATTAAGCAGCCGTCAGGATGCATTGAAGTGAAGGAAACTCAAAAATGTGGCATGGTCAGGGGGTGATGCTTTTATACTCCACTAATTCAGAATAGAAATAGAGAACCAACTGGAGGGGATGAGTAGGCATGCAGCTCTGCCGACAGCTCACCTAATAAAAGACAGCATGCGTCGCTTTCAGAAATGTAACCTTGTAACCTTCCTTTTAAATTTCTTTTCTTCAACTACTTCAGGAACGAATTGAGTGGGTCCATAATGGCCTCTTTTGGACATGACGGCTCTAAGCATGCAACATATCTAGACTCAAGCGTATTCTGTTGCTGAATGACTTTTCTTTCATGTCTCTTTCTCGTCTTTACTATTGGAATATGTGTCTGACCTCTGCTGTGGCTTACTCTTGAGTGGAATGCCTATAAACCTTTAATTGCTTTGGATTTGTCTCGCCAGAGCACAACATGTAAGTCACTGGAGAGCCGTACCATCCAAATGAAGTGGTTCTGTGGTTTTCCTGTTTGGTTGCCATGGTGTGATCGATGTGGCAGTGAAGAAATTAGACGTAGATCAAGGGTAGGGAAATTTAATTTGGTTTTCTACTCTTTTAATTAATTTTACCAAAATGTAGTTTTTAGTTCATTGACAGATGTTTCATGATACAAAAGGAATATAAAGCCAGTCTCTATTTTATGTTTTGACTGTTCCAGGACCAGTATGAAAGCCTGCTTAACTAAAAAAGCGGATCTTGATTTGATCTCTTTATTGCGACTCCAGAATCACATTTCTTTTGACTAAAACTTTATTTCTTTGACTTAGCAATTATATCAAAGTTTGACTTTCTTATTTTTAACTATATTTTCTTATATACATGTTATATATTTTTCACTCTTAGATTGAAATGGGCTTCCACAGGAAAGAGACTGGCCAGCTGAGATTCCCAGAGGGCATTCCAGAGCTCTGCTTAGGCTCATTTACATATGGCATGTTTTTCTCTGGCATTTTAGGTTTGGCCTGCTGGCTGTGAATTTGTAAATGCATGTGAATATTTGCCTGCACTTCTTTTGAAAATGAATCCTGTGATTCTGAAAAGATCATATAGTCTGTGGATGGGGCGTGACCTGTAAGTACAGGTGTCAGAAAAATGCCAGTGCACTCAAGAGTTAATTACGTTACAAATTATGTGATCGCACGCTTCGAAAAAAGCCACACGCATTCACGCCTGAAGCGCTGGCGAAGGGAGCATCAGAGTACAAATTACAGGTTGCATTTCTTCTTGTGGCTGAAGAGATGGATAACAAATAGGGCTTTTCTTTCCTTTCATGAGTAACACCCCATTGGTGTCTACAGCAGAGAGTGAAGGATAAGGTCAGAGATGGGTTTTCTCACAGTCTGTGTCTTTCTGCAGAGATTCTGTCTGTACATGCCCTGCATTCTGGAAGTGTACCATTTCAGACTAGGACAGATATGCTCTGACTGGGGCCTGCTGACAGAGCCCTCCATCCACCCACTTACCCCTCCCAAAAACAGTCTGGAATTCAGTTCCTAAACGCCACTTTGTACACGTTCTGCTTTCAGGCTGCCACTATAAGAGGTAGACTCTCAAATGGACACATCCACTGAAAAGTGCTGGCTGTTTTGCCAGCACAAAATATGTGCTCCCTGACATGTTTGACTACATGTAAAGCCCTGTGCTGTGCACTTACATTGCTTTGTCATTCAAGGTCCAAATAATTGTGAGTTAAAAGCTGATCCTGGCATTAAATAGAGTAACACACTCTCTCCACTTTCAGACAGGCCATATGTTCCAGTGGTGAGGCCTGCTGTGTGCGCTAGCCGGTAGACCAAGTATTTACTGTATATTTGGGAATTGAACACAATTCAGTTTAGCCCATTAACTTCAGGAGTCAAAGGAATCTCATTCTAATTCTGTTGTGACCCAATTATATCTCTTCAGTCTCACCTGTGCCCCTTCTATGACTTCTGGAGTTTGACTGAATTTTATTGGATTGGCATCACAACTTTAAGTGCACGAAACCCTAGATTTACCATCTTCCTTGAAGATGAATAAGCTGTGCTAATTTGTTTTGACAAGTGTTCTAGTAGGAATATTCATCAGTCAATATCAGATGGGTCATTACATCTGTATACATCTGTGGCCAGGTCTTTTCGCCTGCCCATGTCAACAACAAATTGGCCTCCAAGTCGTGGAACCCCCATGGCATAGATGTGGCCTGGTGGCATTGATTTATGTCTTCAGGCTTGTAATGGTGCCACGCGTTTTCAGTCAGCGAACGGCACATATAATATTAGGATCACTTAAGCAGCAAGGATACTCCAGCTCAAACAGATTTGCTTGGCTCCATGTTCTTCATGTGGGAGCTGGCTGCTGTTTTCATGGAAAAGAGATTGATTTATTTATTCAGAATGGTTACGTCAGTGGAAACTCACTGAAGCAATTTGAATATTTTCTTTATGTGGCGTTTTAATGTGTTTGGTGTATTTGCCACTGTGGTGAGGGGACGCAAAAAAAGAAATTAAGATGAAACACATACTCTGGGAGTTCTCTTTAACTGGTTTTATATTGGAATCTGTATCTAGTGAAAGTGAATTGTTTTTTCTCATAGTGATGTATGTTTAGTGGAGAATATGAACTGAATGTCAAAGGCTCTGAAAGAGCATTCTCGAGACAAAGAAGCACATTTATTATGGTATGGCTGGTTGCAGCTGTAATTAATTTTTCTCCCCCTCCCACCAAGGACCCGTAAAATGCTTTTACTGTGTCTGTTTCTCTGTTATTTGTCATATACCGAGTTGATCAAAGGCCAAATGTTTGACATTGCCCCTCCTCCATTATGCTGTCTTTGGAGATCTGCTTTTTTGCTTCTTTCATTAACCACATACTTAAAGGAATGGCCTGAAAACCTCTCCAGCGAGACCTCCCAGCTGACCGTGAGAGGCGAGGGGATGGCTTGCTTCAGCTGCTTCAACTCGAGCAAAAACGCCAGGAAGAATCTCCGTTTAGTCGCTGACAAATTTGGTCAGAGCTGATTTCAGTCTTACCTGGCAATCGCAGTCGATTGTACTTGCATTTAAACAGCAGGGTAAGTAGCCGGAGAATGTCGAGGAGGTCTGAAGCTTTAACTGGGTTATGCTGCGCCGACTTTGCAGGTGGCTAATGAGTTGGGCCTTCATAAGAGAAAGCTAATCTCTCCCAAAGCCAAACCGAGGAGGAGCTGAATGGAATTTGCTTAGCTCTGAATTCTGCACCCTGTGTGTTTAAGCCTGCTCGCTCTTTCTCTCACACAGTCGTTGAGATGCTGTGCGGCACCCACTGAGAGTCACGTTTGCCTCGGTACGGGTCACCCATAGCTCCGTCGTTGCTCTCAGACAGCGTGACTTTGGGGGCCTCTCTGCTGCTAGTATATTGGATTATGGAAAAATCATAAAACTTGCTCTAGCCCCCCTGCCTTGGCATTCAGAAATAAGAGGTAGTGATGTGTGCTTAGTTTGGAGATTAGAGAGGGGTTTTAGGTGGGCTTTAAGGTGCGAGTGGGGCCCAGTGGATGGAGTCCTTGAGCGACGGCATGGTTGACTGCCATCAGCTGCAGCTGGGTGTATGCGAGACCGGTGTCACTGGAGAACCTGTTAATGTGAGCTGGCATCGCAAAGCAGCTTGGCAGCTTCTGGAACTAAAGTGGCCATTGCATCAATCTTTCAAAGTCTAAGTGCTCAAACTGTCTGCACAAGTTTACAGGAGAACAAATTACTCAATCTTTTTTGTCTACCACTGTCCTAATATTCTCTTTCTGCCATCTAAATCTGGATTTTTGTCCTAACCAGCTGTCACTTGACAGGTTTTTATTTATTGTTTCATGCTGGGTAGCCCCTATATTTTCACTGGTCCAAATTCCTGTTTCCTGCAAGGCTTTGAAGTCTGAAGAAGGCAGATTATTTTAATGACATTTACCTCCATTAATAATGAATGAGATAAACCCTAAAGCACTCACTCTCTATTGGGTTCTGATGGAGATTAGCATAAGACTTGTTTTCAAGAAGGTCACTATTATTTGTACATTGTCAAAGCCTTTATACAGTATCAGTGGTTAAACACTAATAATTCTTGCTAATTATAGTCCACACCCAGTTTAAATGTGTTTCATAAAAGCCTCTAAGAAAGAAAAAGAAAAGAGAAATTGAAGTAATAGTTCATAGTAGTTCATGTGTATCTTCTAACGCTCCAGGCTTTTTTTTTTAATACTACATAACCACTAGAATTTGGTTGTTTTGGTCCATTTCTTTAAAAACCACTAGATAAGTCTGTCAGGATGGAGAACTTTGGCCTACAGGCATCCATGTGGCATGCGCTCTTATTTGGACAGTGGCATTTTTACACTGGCTGGCATTACACTGTTGACAACTGCTGCCACTCCTGATTTGATTTGATTTTGGCAGTTTGCTCAGCTGTTCCAGCAGATAGAAAAGCTTCTGTTCCTTCAGCACAAGTCAAGTCTCTAGAAACATACACAAACATGGTAAGTGCCAAAGAGAAAAATTACCCTGGAACATCAATGGGATGTTTCAATCTCACACGGCCTTGCATTTGAAATAACTTTTTTTTGAAAAAGACTCCTCCCATTGGGGTTGCTGGACTACCAGGGTAAAGCTTTTGCTTTTATAGGTGGCTTTTGTCATGTAACTAATGTAGTTATTTTAATGTATAAATGAGGCTTTCTCTGTTTGTGTGCTTTAGTTCAGATTTGCTTGTGTAGAAATGCTGTAAAAAAATTAGTTTTAAATTCATTGCTAAAATATTTTAGGTGCTTTGGAACTGCTGAGAATCATCAGAATGTCATTAGGTGTTGGTGTTAGATATTAAAGTTTAAATTAATTTATAATTTTCTATTTATGAATTACTTTATTTATAAAATGAAGTTTGATTTTATTATGCATGTTTTGCATTTCTAAATCTACTATGATTGAGAAACTCTTGCATACTTGGTACAGATAGAATTGTGATGTACTAAACTTCATCAGCTGAATCTTATTACAGTGACTGTAATCTTAAACAAATGTTTCATCTATGAGTTTTCAGGCAGAGCAAAGTTGCACATGGTTTTCCCATTTGTAAAAGGTGTTTGAGTGTGAGTCATTTGGCAGGTTGGTATCCATTCACTCTGTAATGATTAGTCCGAATGGTCCAGTGATGTGAGAACAAACTCAATCCACTTCAGTCAGATTCCACATTTTTTTTACCACATAATTAGTCGTCTGTTCCATCAGTGAGAACAAAATATTCCCTAAAGGTGATTTAAGCAAAAAAAGAGTTACATTTGGGTACCTACTCTAAAGCTGGTCACATCACACTAGTTTTGTTGGCATTCCTCGCTCCCATGTGGGTGGACCGCTCTTGCTGATGGAGGCTCATGCGGTGTGCCTGATCAAATTCTGCCAAAACACTGTAGGGTTTGACACTGTGGATGGAGCAGTCGTTCAACGTCCTGAACGATTTAAAATAAAGAAACATTCAAAATCCAAACCTAAAAATTTCTGTGGCTAAGTAATCATTTCTCCCCCCGATGGGAATAATCAGCATACAGACATAAGCAAACAGCCTTTGCTGAAACTCATCTTATGTGCAGTTTCTATATATATGTATAAGTTCATGTAAAAATTAAAAGTCACTCATGTTGTTCTTAAAACCTGTTTAATTTTCTTTTTTTTCCGTTGAATATATATTTAAAAAAATGTATTTCAGTCCAGTGGGGTCCAATGTTACATTTGAGGGCACATTCTAAAATTGGTCGCATCACACTAGTTGGCCTTCCTTGCTCACATGTGGGTGGATTGCTCTTGTTGATGGAGGCTCATGCGGTGTGCCTGACCACAGTCCTCCACGACTCTGTAGGATTTGACACTGTGCATGGAGCAGCAAAGTCCTGGCTGATTTTAAAAAGAGAAACGTTGCAAAATACAAACCTCAAAATTTTGTGGCTAAGTAATCATTTCTCCCCCAATGGGAATAATCAGCATAGAGAAATATGCAAACAGCCTCTGCGGAAACTGTCCTCCTCTATGTGCAGTAATGGCCAAACGTCAAAAAGTCTTTTGCCATGTAAAACTTTCCAGAAGATCACCAAAGTGAGGGGAACTTCACCCATAAATGTATATTATCTTCTACTCAATCTCATGTCATTCCAAAATCATTTTTCTTTTGTGGAACAAAAAAAAAAATTATTATCCTTTTTTAATTATCAATTTTTCTTCAATGTTGTTTTTAAATCCTATTGACATCTGTGACAGGTGATTACAGGAAACCTAGTTCAATGATATCTGTCAGGTAATCTGATATTTTGAGTGTCGTCCCATAAAAATCACTTTAACAGCGTTGTGAAAGTAAAAAAAAAACTTACCTTGGACTCTTTGATAATTAAAATGCAACTGTCACAACCAATAAACTGTCAAGTGTTCTTACTGCTGATTGTCCTCCAGTGACTTGGCTTCCGTACAGGTACATTCTGTGGAGAACACGGATCGAGAAAAGTCTCTATAGTGAGGGAATGGAAAGGAGGATTAGCCCTCGAGACGGTCTTTGTCTATGGAAACCTTGCATTTGTGAATGGCTGACTTACTATTTAACAGTGCCATCTGGTTTGGTTTATGCTTGTTCTTGGCTCACGAGGGACTCTCATTTGCAATGAAGATGCACAAACAACTTTGCCATGGTGAAGGACGAGTTCTTGCATGGTGCTCTGGTTTAAAAGGAATGATTTCAAGCTGACAGGGATCAGGGCTTTCATTTAAGTGATTTTTGTAGAAGCTGATCGCACATGTTACGAATGCGGCCTTGCCATTTTTGTCTTCCTGGACGAAGGATTGACAGAAACCAGACTATTTGTGATGCAGTCTAGATGTTATAAAACCCAGCGCGGTTGGAAAGAATGTGCCAGGTCATGACATTCTGATCTTAATCATGCGGCCTCTTCCTCAGGAACTCATCTATCCTTACCTGTGACGCCTGTGATTTCGGCAACACTCGTTTCCGAGATTCTTTTGAGAGTCCAGGTGCTTGAGGTTTGGGTTAACCACCCCACATTACCACGTGGGTCAAAGGGGGTTCAGGGCGCATGGAAGTATGTGGTCTGGTCCTTCACCACAGGCAGCAGTGGCGGCTTTTTTCTTGCCAAGAACCTCTGAGCCGCTGTCTCTGATAGCACTACATGCTAGAAAACACCGCTTTGTGGTTATAGGAAGGGGGGTTGGATGCCTTAGTATGCACGGAGGGGGGCAGAGAGCATAGTGAAATCATAAAAGTACAGATTTTGGATCACACTGAAGGGCCTTGGTCCTGTCATCTATTAATCTGAAAATTGCGCCTCTTTCATATGGGGTTATTTTTTGGCAGCTGTGTGTCAGACTTGAAAAGTCCAATAGTAGCCTTTTTGTTTTGCTCCTTTGAACCTTCAAGACCTTTTTTTTCTTAATAAGTCCCAAATATTATTCCCCCAGCTTAGCCCTGATTAGTACAGTAGAGGCTAATTTACTGGGTCATTTCCTCTAATCCCTAAAAACATTAAGGGCTGGGACGATGCTTGCTCTGGTGCTTGTCTGTGACCCAGAAGAAAGCGTTCTTGTGTTGTTCAGCAATGCAGGTATACAAAGGCACAGTGCTCAGCAGATGTGAGCAAGAGCCTGAACAGCTTAAGTTACTATGGTTTGTTATTAAACTATTATGAAAAGGTTTGTAAGTGCATTTTAATTTATTTATTTAAAGGATTTTTTTATCAGGCAGTATTTTGTTTTGTGCATTTTCAACAGTCTTATGACCTCACTCATATCATTTTGTTCAATTTGTCTATACCCCAGTGATGGGTAGGGGCGGGTTAGGTATGAGTTTTCAACTCATATCGTATAAAAAAAAACATAGATTTTAAAAATCATATGAATTCGAGTGAGGTCATACAAATTTGTACAAATTAGCCACCTCATAAAACATGGCTACATGTTTTTTTTTGTTTTAGCAGAGCTTACTTAGTTTTGCTAGACCATGCTGCTTGAAAAATTATCTTCTAACTTGTTCATTGCAGGAGTAAAATCTCACTGTACTATAATAAAACGGACATTTAAAAACTTGCATAATGTTTAAAGCCAGTGAATTGGAAGTACTTTTTGTTCTGCACATTACAAGCACATTAGCCAAATAACAGTTTGACTAAGCTAGAGGAAGTCGCCAGGTTTTCCACTGAAGGCTTCAGACACAAACATCGCATCATTTTTGCATACCAACCCGGTGCTGATTCAGTGTTAGAGAGTCATGGAAGTGTGGAAGCTTTGTTTCCCATTATTCATGTAAATGGAGGATAGCAGGTCTGTTTTTCGGTGGCATAGGGTCAGTGGAGGACTCGCGCATCAGAGAAAAGTAGTGGTTTATGCTCTTGCCAGTGCCACCAACTGGAACACATTTTCACAGTAATGAGGGTAATTAAAACTAAATTATAATTTACAACCCTTTATCCCGCCAGGGAAGAAAATAGAAGAGCTATTTTGGGTTTACTGTATTCTAAAATTACAGTGCTAGAATGAGGGTGAATGTGTCATCTTTGAGGGCAGAGACAGTTTAATTCAGGGTTGCTTGAGGAACACGATTAAGCTAAATAGCACAGCATTGGCTCTTCATTTTACATGTGGACTGGTGTTATAAATGTTAGTTGCTGGATGCACATCACACAATAGTTCATCTCGTAGTGTCACATAAGAATGACTCATTTAGCACTTTAAATTGAACACCGATGCTGAAATGTCAGTCTAGTTTCCACCATGTAGACATAAAGCAGAGAATGGAAAGGTAGCATGTGTATGAATGAGCATTTGAGGGACTCTATATAATTTCTGGGACTTAAGAGGATGAGATCTGGAAGTCATAGTGTGTGTACGCGTGCACATTCTGGTCTGACTGGACCCTGCCATCCCCAGCACCAGGGGTTTGTCTAAACAGCGCCAGTGTTTGCACAGTGCTGTCAGGGTGACTGGACCAACGATCCCTCATGCTGCCTGTCTGAAATCCACGCTGTCCAAAAAAGCACTTAGAGCCCCATTTGAGAGGCAGCCCATCATCTGCACAATGATGGAGGAGGGCAAGCACATGGTTTTCCGCTCAACAGCTCCTTCTTATCGGACATCATGTGGTCCACCCACTGAAAATAAGTTTTTACTCACTATTTACTTACCCTAGTGTAGTTCCAAATCCATGTGACGTTATTTTTATTTTCTCATTGGGATCAGTCCTTACGGTGACGGTTTATAGGGATCGCATCTGTCAAGCTACAAGCTATGAAAGCAATGTAGAAGTAGTTGCAAGCTATCGTATGGCTTCAATAGATGCTGGTTTTTGAAGGTGGATAACAGCATTAATGTTTTTTTTTTTATGTTATCAGTGCAAGTTATTAGCAAGATGACAGGTTTTGTAATGTTTATTGTTCAACAACCAACAATAATATTCAGTGACGCAAAGTAAACAAACTTTGATTGTTAAATGTTGCTATTTTCAATTAAAAATAAACAATAACAGCCATTTTCAGCACGAAGCTTTAATATAAAATTATTTTTTGCAGAAAGTTTGCCGTAAAATGAAGTTCTTTTCCTGCTTTACTTTCCGTCATTCATTTAAATTTCTTTAAATTCTTTAACTTCCATAACAACACATTTGTTTTTGTCCCCACCAATGTCCAAGACATGGTTACATCCTTGCTTTATCCTCATATGATTTTGATTCACGCAACTAATTTTCAAGGGATTTTCCATCTTTCAAACAGAGTATTGTTGGTTTGAATATGTGGACACATTGGCCCGGATGCTGACTCTAATTTACTCATTTTTTTCTTGACTCTCACTGGTCTTTTTGTCACAAGTACAAAATCGGGTCATTTACACTGCCAAGCAAAATTATCAGGCCAAATGAATGGCATGTGACTAGGCTCAGGTGCGTAAATGGCCATACTGTTAACAGCTCATTGATCAAAGACAAAGATCAGCATGGAGCCACAAGCAATATGGTCCTCCATAAGGTTTATACAATTAGCTCACAAAGGAATTAGACGCGTATATCAATCAAACCCCCTTTTATGCATACAGCCAATCGTCAGGAAAATGTGAGAAATGACTTTCCCTTATGCAATAGTACAGCAACTACAAGACTTAACCCCAAGACGTGCATTTTAAGAAATGAAGCATGTCTATAGAATATGTAATATGAAAATCTTTGCTGAAGCGAATGTCATGCCGTTTAAACCTGGCGACCGCAGCACAAGGGTTAATGTAGCGGAACCCTCTCCCTCTCCCCCGTACTGCCTTCACTGGCTTCGTAATTCCCACCGGGTGTCCGCTAGGGGTCACAAGCTTTGGGCCTTTTGAATGACAACTTTGTCATAAAACGTGATTGGCTGGGTGTGGGACGGTGCAGCTCTTAATAGCCAATAGCAAGCCTTCAGTGATACTGAAGGAGTGTGACTGATTAGAGAGAAAGAGCTGGCTTGTCTGCACGCACGGAGAGAGACACCCAGGCCTTTCTGACTTCAAGAAAGTGTCTGAATATGACTGCAGGACTGAAGTAAAGATATTGGGTGTGTATCGCCACATGTGACACTACAAAGCTAAGAACTTTACAGGTAGGGTAATTTTAAGTTGCAATTTTCCGCAAAGTATCTTTTTGTGTGTTTATTTTAGTGGGCGGACATCCTGGAAATATGCTGGAATTTTAAAGCATGTGTTGATTCCTTTAAAAGGGTGTTTTATGTTTATTTTCAGTGCAAGGTTTGCGATTTTCTGTTGCTCTTCTCGTGACAAAAGATGATAGTGAGCTTAAAAACAGATGCAAATGATTTATTGGAAGTCGTAGAGAAGGATCTGGAGTTGTCATTTGTCTTGCGAAGGAAGGAAAAGTGGTTCTTTTTAGTCTGTCCAATTTCTGTTAACCATAGTAACATTTGTTTTGACCTTTTTTAGAAACCTCAAAGCATTAACATCTCTTTGCTCTTTTCTAAACAGATTACGTTGTGAGGATTCCAGCCATCTGATTCGTGTTCACACAGTCCCATGATGCAGCTGGTGAGCCTGGCCTGGATGATGGTCCTGGCCGCCCCACTGGTCTGCTTTGGTTTCACCACCCGTGGTCAGGGACTGCGTGGGCGGGTTCAAGGTGACCGACGGAACATCAGACCCAACATCATACTCATCATGACAGATGACCAGGATGTGGAGTTGGGTGAGTATACCAGATGCAATTCATCATTAATAACCCATCTGTTCCGCAGACGAATGAGGTGGAGACATCTCTTGAGGCTTTGTCGGTGCTCTGCATGCAATAGTTATGAATCAGCAAGTCTGGAAAATTACTGTAGAGATCCTCAAAAACCATAATGAAACTTGGATAAACATGGGAATGGAACTGTAGACCAAATATTATTCCCCTCACTGATTTGGATGTTTGAATTTGCACTTTTCAGTTCAATACTTGTGAGTTTTTTTTGTTCAGTGTTTTGTTTTTCTGTGTTTTTAGGGGTTCAAGCGTGTAGCTTTTGTAATTTTCGGGGGTTTTGTAATTGTTGGGGTTTTTAGGGGTTAATGGGAGCGCTACAATGCAAAAACCAAACATTTTTGGCCATAGCTCATATACCATTTGTCGTAGACTCAAACATTTCACATCATTGCAATCCTTGTATTAGCCTGAAAAAGAGTGCCCAGGCGTGATTTTTTTCTCAAAATTGAGCTATATCCGTAACCCACTTTTACAAACTAGTCCTAGGTTTTTCACCTGATCGAAACCAAGATCAAAATTTTGTGAAAGAAAAAAATTGCAGCTCTGCCACTTGGTGGCGCTATGTAAAAAACATATTTTCAGCTATAACTAGGCAACTGTTGGTCAGATCGGCTTAAAGTTTAGTATGCAGCAACTTGGTCCAAACTGGGACTGAAGACTTTGGCGTACTTCAAAAAACATGGCCACCATCAGCCAATGAAGTTTGAGCAAGGTTAACAGAGGTCGTTTAGAACGAAACTTGGTGGGCACGTTCAACTCATGGCCCTAAAGGTTTGTAACAATTTTGAAAGAAAACCGCCTCAAGTTGGCGCTAACAATTTGTTGGCGTTGCAATTTTTTTTTCAATTTTATAATAATAATAATTTAATAATTGTTCATTTATGATACATAGCTTGTAACTGCGATTGCTGATCAGTTATTGCACTGTAAGAAAATAGAAAAGATACTGGTAATTTTCTAGGACATTATCTAACACATTGTTTAACTTAAAATGTAGGATAAATAACCAAAATGGAAAATTATTTCATATTAACAAAGTAAACTGTGTCCTATTTGTACAGACTTTTCTTAGTGTTGCGTATACTAATACATTGATTAAAGCATAATTGCTGAGAATGTTTAGTATTACTAGTTTACTAGCTATTCAATAATTCAATATACAGTATTTAAAGTTATGTATTATTATTATTATTATTATTATTATTATATTATGCACATTATTTTACAAACAAATCTAAATTAACCTATAAAATATATATTTTTGCTGAGATTTGATGTTGCGACACAATTTCGCGTTGTGATAACGCAATGACATCACAAATTCATTAAGCAACATTTTGAAACAAATCAGCCCTTCCTTTGGCAGCTTACTCTAAAAATTAGTTGGCAACATGGTTTACATATCTGTTTGTTAAAACAAGACAAAAACTGGAAAGATCATCTTAACCCAGCATGATTTTAGCACTGATCTAGCTGGTAGATAACAATAACCAAACTTAGCTGATGCTGGATAATGCTGATGACCAACATAATGGTGGATGAAGGTGAAATTACTTGTCTTAACCTTAGAGGTTCACGTTCATGCAGAATTTACCTTAAACACATCCTGAATACTTTAATTAATGTAGCTGGTTAAGAGTTTGAGGGATTTACTGTAGCTAGTTAAAACGTTTTTTTGTCACCTAAAGTTTTTCGGAGATCTGTTTAAGTTGTTAATTATTAACTCAGCCTTGGAAAGAAAAGCCTTGAGACCTCTCGAACTTCACTCCTAGGAACATTTAGCTTGTTTGCTTGTTAGTCGTCTTAATCTGCCACCTCTTTCTTGGTATCTGTCCCATAATGTAAGCCCAACTGTTGTCACTGGATCAGGTTCCTTCCTGTGAGAGCATACCATTCAATAGGTCTCAATCTCAGACTGTCATCACAGGTTTGACTTATTTCCTTTTTTAATATTTAATGGCTTCCCTCAGACATCTGAGAGGCTAAGGGACTAAGTACTGGAACCACAGCCAGTCATTGCATTGCCACAGAACTGCAGGAATCCTTCTCCACATTGAACACTTTTAGAGGCTACTTTTGACAGCTTGTTTTATAATAAGACATGTTGAGGTTTGAACTTCTTAAACTGTTTTACAGAACATGCGTTTGTCTCGCTTGCTGTGTCAGGCTCGTTGCAGGTGATGAACAAAACTCGCAAGATCATGGAGGACGGTGGGACCTCGTTCACAAATGCATTTGTAACTACGCCCATGTGCTGCCCATCACGCTCTTCCATGCTGACTGGGAAGTATGTCCATAACCACAACACGTACACAAACAACGAGAACTGTTCTTCACCTTCCTGGCAAGCCCAGCATGAGCCACGCTCCTTTGCTGTTTATCTCAACAACACTGGATACCGAACAGGTAAGGAACCAAATAAACTTTACAAATAAAAGACTTTAAATCTCACAATTCTGACTTTAAATCTCACAATTCTGAATTCTGACTTTATATCTCGCAATTCTGACTTTGTTTGGCAATTATGACTTTATATCTCGCAATTCTAACTTTATATCTATCACAATTCTGACTTTATATCTATCACAATTCTGACTTTATATCTATCACAATTCTGACTTTATATCTATCACAATTCTGACTTTAAATCTGGCTATTCTGACTTTATATCTATCGCAATTCTGAAGTCAGACTTTATATCTAGCGCAATTTTGACTTTATATCTGGCAATTCTGCCTTTAAATCTCACAATTCTGAATTCTGACTTAAAATCTGGCAATTCTGACTTTGTCTCGCAAATTCTGACTTTATATCTTGCAATTCTGAACTCTGACTATATAATTTGCAATTCTGACTTCATAGCTTCCAATTGGGAGTTTGTATCATGCAATTCTGAGGAAAAAAAATTGTAAATCTGAGAATTGTGAGAAAATCGCAATAACCTTTTTGTATTTTTTTTATACAGTGGCGAAAACGAGCTTCCATAGGAATCTGTCAGTTTTCAAATACATTCTTGATGAAGAAATGTGTATATATTTATTCATTCAGACGTTTGAGTTATGTGTGCATTATTTCTCTTTGTGTTATATTAAGTCATCAATTTCAATATTGTTTTATTTTTAAAAAAAATAACAGACCCTTTTATTTTACACTACTGCAAATTTGCAGTGAAAAAATTTTACTGTATGTATAAAATTAACAATATACGGTAGTCAACATTCGAAGTGGATCAAAACCTTTCATCAAAGTTGTCCTAAAACCAAAATGTTTTTGTCTTGGGACATTTGAACAACTGTCCTTGAAATGTTGAGAACTATATGTACATATTGCATATTGCATGCTCTTTTTCTGAATGAATGAAGGAATTTATCTCAAATATTTTAACCTCAAGGTCTTTATGAGCTAATTTTAATGTTAATATTACCACATTTTGTTTTATTAATATTAGTAATGTTAATATTAAATAGTAAAAATACTACCACTAATATTTTAAAATATTTGTAAAAATACAAAAAAAAATTTAAAAAAATGAAGTATCCCACTTCACCCCAGAAATGTATTTGTGCGACAGTGTTCTGCAATTTCTCTGGAATTTTGCTTTTTCGTTTGTTCCTAGAGGTAAAAAAAAAAAAGTTTTACAAGAATTTTCAGTTTGACTGGTTTGTGGAAGTTAAACATGGAGCTTAACGTGCCAGTGACCCTGTGCTGTTTCTTGATTGACAGCACGCTCTGACCCTGAATACAGGGGTTCAGGTCTCACCACTGCTTGTGGTTTCCAGCTGATGTGTTAGTCTACAATTAACTCTCCAGGGCAGACTGGCTGTTTGCCCGGCTCTTTTGCAAGATGTTTTGGCTTAGCTTAGAGGGGAAAGGGTAGAGGAGACATGTATACAATGCAGAGACATTTACAAGCACTGTTCAAAGGCAGTGTTTTGAGACGCTTGTCGTAAATGATAATTTTAGTCTTTGTGCCTACCTCACTGAACACAGATTCAAGTTTATGTTTTTCTTTATTTTGTCCCATAGCTTTCTTCGGGAAGTACCTCAATGAGTACAACGGCAGCTACATCCCACCTGGGTGGCGCGAATGGGTGGGGCTGATCAAAAATTCCCGTTTTTATAATTACACCGTCTGTCGAAATGGGAACAAGGAGAAGCACGGCGCAGATTATTCCAAGGTATGTGTGCTTGGTCACATAAGTTCACAGCCCTGTCATTTTTCAGTTTATGTTCAATTGTATGGTCTGTACGCAACTAATTTCAGGCCTCTAATTACATATCAAATTTGGGTCGGTTGACTCCTCATGGAATGTGGTTAGATTAAAGGAGGCATGAGGAGTTACGTCGGTGTCTTGTGTATCATCTGGTGGTTACACTGAATAAAACTTGGTAGAAAAAGAGACTGTCCCAAGGGTAAAGTTCCTTTTGGAAACAACTACTGTTCTGTTCTGCTGATTTGACAGGATGGACATTTGGACTATGTTCAGACTGGTGTACTTCTAGTGTTTCTGCTGTAAATACTATGTCATTTGTATACATTCTTTACTTAAGTCAACATTTCGAGTACAAAATTGTGCCTGGTTTGATGAAAATGTATCAACACTGCAATTATTTTAAAATATTTTGTACTATTTATATGCAGAAAATGACATTGGCATGCATACCATATGCTTGTGTTTGGTGTGAATATAATAGGCTGTTTTCATGTGCATATAATACTCGTTTTGGCTTATGTATAACACCTACCCAACACCCCTAAATACCAATTGCATATCAGGCACGCCCAAAGTTCTTTTATTTATACTAAATAGAAACAAAAAATCATGCCGTTGAAACGCAAATTCATGAGATGGGTTTTAACATTTCAATTCTGATTCATAAGCTTTTGATTGGAGTTTGTTGGTATTACATTACTATAATGTTGAAGGTTGAAATATTAAATACACACATCCTTAAACTACACTGTTACAATTACAAAATTATATTTCTAAAAAACAACAGCTGATTAACAAATTCATGGTAACTGTAGGTAAATGTGACGCTATGTGACATTCATTATTAAACTTTTTAATGAGGTTCAAATGATAAAAAAGCCACATATCATATACAACCAGATGGTATACAAACCATTAAAGTTAATACACACAGAGAAGAAGAAATAAAGAAAAACTGTGTATCTTACTGTGAAACTGTAGTGCTAGCTCTTATGTTTATTTGATTGTTTACAAGCTTATATTAATGTATTTTCATGGTTAAAACACTGATATAGTGATTACATTAGATTGGATATGGATTTCAATAAGCGGTGCTCCTTCTTTTAGTATACCTTTGAATATGTATTTGTTCTGAAAAAATTATCAGAAGTTTAAACCTGGGACTCTGTTTCATATCAAAACAACACAATTCTGTAAAATGGCAGTCAGTTAAGATCAAGAAATCTACACTTTTTAGTTCTATATGATAGCTGCATTGCCATTCTTTACATTGGATAGGACATTACATTGTACTGTACAGCTAGATATGAAGTGCTAGTTATTTTTGCCATCCTTGTGCAAGACCTTGCTGTATGAGCAAAGTGATAAAATCAGAGTTTATAGAGTCTCTTATTGCAGTCTCTCAGGTAGCATGTTTTTGGGGAATGTGGAATTTGTGCTGAGGTTTCATGGTTTGGGCATAAATTAACTTGGCAGCAGTCTAAGGGATGAGCAAATAAATGTTTGGACTGTTACTTGGATGTTAATAAACTGCTTGTTGAATGGACGAAGGTGTTAAGTTACCCACAAGTGGAGAGGCACAAGAAGCTGAAGATTTCTCCGTGAGGTTTGCAGAAATTGTGTGGATAGGTGCTCAAGTGGTTCCTGGAAAACCTTAGTTAGGATCACTGTTAAATTGAGATTTAAGGAATCAATAAGTAGGCAATAAGATTTAGAAAAACATCTTGGCCAGAAATTTTGACCAAAAACTGATTCTCATTGGTGAAAAATGACACGCTTTCAGATTAGCTTGTACCTTTTACTCCTCTTTAGTCAACAAGTAAATCAATAAGTGTTTGTTGCAGTTTGTGTCTTCATTCTGTCCAAGATTTTTAATGCTTTAGTTATGTTAGGTAGATTCAGATTCTAATTGACTGAAACGTTTAAGTTGATACTGTATAATTTTCCCAATATTAACAAACATGCTGCTTCAATTAGTTTTACAACAGAGACCCTGACTTAACATGGATATGTTTTGCTGTAATGCAGAGGAACAAGGTTCAGTGAGCACGTCTCTAAACAATAACTTCCACAAGACTTCCACTCCCACAGATGCCGGTAGCTGTGTGTTTTAGGGATGGGGAGGGTAGAGGGGGTGCAGAGACTTTCCCACAACCAGCCCAGACCAAGAGCAGTGCCATCAAAGGGCTCACGGCTTCAGTATCACAGGATTTTTATCCCCAAACCCTTGTACACATTCCTGCTGCTGCCTCATAGCAGTAAGATTGAGAACTTAGTGTTGTCATAACACCAGACTCATGGAGGCCAAGACCCTGTTAACATTGAGTGAAGCCGTCAACGCCCTTGTTGTGCTTAGAACTGTCTTGTGAGCATCATGGCACTAGTTCTACTGTTGTACTGTGGAAGTATATATATATGTGTGTGTGTGTGTGTGTGTGCATTTTTAGGTCCCCATAAAGAAACTTAATGAATTAATTTTTTTGAGAATCTAAAAATGCACATAGTTTCCTGTAAGGGGTAGGTTTAGGTGTAAGGTCAATGTAGTGGAATACCACGTACAGTATGTACAGTATAAAAACCATTACGCCTAACCATTACTTGCGCCATAAATCTGTCTGTCTATCTGTCTGTCTGTCTGTCTGTCTGTCATCTATCTATCCTATCTACAAATGCATACACACAGAGAGTTTTTGTTTTGTTTGTTGTTTTTGGGAAGTTACACCGCAACTAATATTATAATATTACCAGAATTATTATTATTATTATTTCATATTTTAATATTAATAATATATATTTAATATTATTATTATTATTAATGTTCTATATGATCAGATTTGCATATTTTCGAGGTTCTAATTTTTATTTTTACATCCTTGCAAGTTGACTTCACTAACTTATTATTATACAAATAAAGTAAAAGGGAAAAAAAAGACAAAGCTGTTTTTGTTAAAACAATTTCAAGAAATAATAGCATTGTTAAACCACTTGGTGTTTTTTCCCCCCAAAAAACTTATTTGGATGCTGTTTTTTTTTAAATAGGGTTTTGTCCTTGCCTGACCTTTTACCTGCCCCCCAAAAATATAACATTTTATTTTAATTTAGAAATCAAATGCATAATTATTTTTTAAAAATCTATCATTTAAGTCAAAATGCATGAAGTGAATGTTTTGCTTTAGGGTTCGGAGTCCGCCGTTCTCCCGGCTCAGGGTTAGGGTTAGGGTTAGGGTTAGCAATTTTATTAGTGAGGAAAGTGTGAACTCTTGAATTGCAATTTAAATGCTTATAAATAATGAATTCAAATGTGTAAATAGTTTATGAACAAATGTAAAAAATTCTAATAAAAATACAAATGATTCTAAAATAATAATTCAAATAAATTCCAAAATAAACATAAATAGATCTGAAAAAAAAAAAATATATATATATATATATATATATATACATATATAAAAAAATTTGTAATTTACTAATGCTTTCTTACACAGATTGAACAAATAAAGCAAAACCATATGAAGAGTAAACACTATATCCGCATTTTTTTTTCTTCCCGTTCCAGGACTACTTCACTGATTTGATCACCAATGACAGCATCAACTACTTCCGAATGTCCAAGCGTGTTTACCCACATCGGCCGGTGATGATGGTGATCAGTCATGCAGCGCCTCACGGCCCGGAGGATTCAGCTCCTCAGTACTCCGAATTCTTCCCAAACGCTTCCCAGCACATGTGAGTGACTCCCAGAACATTCAGTTACACTCTGCTAGAGCGACAACCATGAACTCCACTGAACCCAGTCCATCCTGTCCGAGAGCCAAGCCCTGCTCGACCAGACACTGGCCTTCCAGTTGTTGAGTCTAGATATTTTTATTGTTCTGTATGTATTTATAATAGGATATTCCAAGGGACGCATTTTTTTGTAGAACAGTAGAGGATAATTTTCCTATAAATTTTAAACCATTATACTTTTGGCTTGCAAGTAAATAAAAGCTTGTAGCTTCAGGATTTTTTGTGGCCTCATATATTTAGAGACGCCATTAAAATTAGACTCTTCAGAGATGACGGTGCACTGAAATGCACTTCACACTCGACTCTACCACCATGAAACTAAAGTGATCTATCATCCCAGTAAAGTTCTGGCACATGCCAAGTAAGATGATGGGGGATGAGATTTTTATGGTTCTCACTCCGGAGCCAAGACCTTGATGGGTTCACTGCACTATCATCAGTTTCGTGGCTAGGTTCCTATTCCACAAACAGCGCTGTGGCAACAGGCCATCCATCTCCAAGTCCTTAACATCTCAGGCATGTCAGGATCCTGGTCAGGGCGACATTGCACTTTTGTCCCCCAGGCCTATCCATTTCTTTCAGTCTGTCTTCCTACACTACATTCCGCCTCTTCTCATATCAATCATGCCTTTCAGTATGTAGGTTTGGGGAATGTATTGTCTTAGAAGACCCTTTTGTGTTATTAATATCTTTTTAAGTGCATGGGCTCTGAATGGATCACACTTGGATACCCCTAGGTTCACATCGGCTGGCAAGGCGCTCTGGTGCCGAAAGGGTTGCCGGGCAAGTTGTGCCAAATGAGCAGGGAAACAGATGGCAGGCGCAGGTTTTGCTCTGGAGTGATGCAGCGGGGTTTCACACACTTTTTCAGGTTTATTTATTATCAGCGTAAAAAATAGCAAAAGCACATATATCCAAATAACACAAATAAGGTACTTAATCAAATATAAAGAGGTAAATATAGAAAAAGCAGTGGAAAAAATGGCTTAAGAACTTACTTTCTTTTTTTTTCTGTTAATTTATTAATTAATTTATACTTATATTTATTTGTTTTATTTACTTTTTTATGTATTTTATTTATATTTTACAAGTATACGTTGTGTATTTGTTTTACACACACACACACACACACACACACACACACACACACACACACATATATATACGATATTACACAGTAATTGCAA
>JAUCMT010000056.1:14666541-14683740 GCA_032357475.1 Enteromius thamalakanensis
TATTAAATGAATCCAGTAATCCGTGAGTGGATCACGCCTGATGCCTGTCACTGAATTACATTGTAATCTTTTACGTGAGCCCATCACGCAATTTTCGTTAATTACGTGATACTAACACGGAATTATGCATTAAGAGTTCGTGGTTATTTCACGCAATTCTGTGAGATCAGGTTGGTTTAAATGCATTATTCAAGGTATAGTTCACCCCAAAATAAAAATTCTGTCAGTAATTGTTGTTCCAAAGCCGTAAGACCTTACAAGTTCAATGCCCAGAAAGATGAGGACATTGTTAAAATAGTCCATGTGACATCAGTGGTTCAAACTCAAAGTTACGAAGCTAAGAATAGTGGCTGAGCATATAAAAAAAAAATCTTACTGACCCGATGACTAGATGTTTTCAAAAAGTAACACAACCCTCTTTTGGAAGACTGTCATGGTTTAATTGTTGAGCACAGACAAATCTTGTAGTTATGGTCTACTACAGTACTCCCAGCTCAAGTCTTAGCTTGAATAGAGTATCAGTGTCTGGTTTTCCAATATACTTTATTTTTCTGTGACAAGTAGGAATGTGTTGAAAAAGACTGCATTAACACAGTCCTACTGCCTGCAGCGAGGTCAATGAGGGCAGTGTGTTTGATTGAGGCTGTGTGAAAGTTTATGCCTGTTTCTTCCTGAGTCTAAGTCCGTCATTCAAGTAGTGAGGCTTCACATAGTTGGCCGTGGCACTGTTTGCTTATGTCTGTTTGACTTCTGGCTATTGGAGCCAGTCTCTATGTGTGTGTGTGTGTGTGTGTGTGTGTGTGAGTGATGGGGGTGGGGGGGTACAAGAAATGCTCAACGTGCTTTAGTGTGTTTGGCTACTCTGTCTGGAGGAACTAAATGAGTGAAAGTGCTCAAGCAAGCTTTGGCGAACTCCTTTTTTGGTTTACCGCCCTTCAAACAAATATCCTCGCTGCGAACAGATACAGCATCACCCGCAGATACATAAACTCAATGACGGCACTCCAGAGCTTCACAGGAAATCAGAACAGGGTTGTGGCCATTGTTTGGATATGGTTTCCCATAGTTGTGAGCACATGTCTGAGCTGTGGTCAGTTTGCAAAGCAAACAGTTCTGCGAAATTAGGAGATTAAGTCCAAATTGCTTTTTTATGGGAAGGAATTGTGAGGAGGCTCTTGTGCCGTGTGATTGTGAATTAATGGGATTACTCTACAGATGCAGATGTTTGACCGCTAAACTCGCCGTTCACAGACAGAAGATTAATTTCATTCAGAAAAACAGCTGCGGTTATGCAAATGAGGCGGCTCTTGCACAAAGTGGTTAGCCAGACAAAAATGTCTGCCCACAAACTGAATTCCTTCCTTTTTTGTTACAGAAATGGCACTGTGTGGAGGAGGTCAGTGGGAAGTGGCGTTTGCAGAAGTGTAAGGGTGCTCTGAAGGAAGGATCCAAGAAGAGGGCGAGGAGTCTGCGCTCTCGAAGCTATGACAGCCACGAGAAAGACTGCCACTGTGGAGACCGGCCTTACAAAACAGCCAAGGCAGCACGGCGGGCACAGAGACAGTTCACTCAGAGCAGTAATCCACGTAAGTATATGCTCTCAAACGAGGATAGAGGATAGAGTTAAAGGAAGGGGTCTATTCATGACTGTATAGACAAACAAGGGACATTTTAGACTAGGACTGAAAGTCAGTTGTTGCCACCTACTGATTTAATGATCTAACCTAGGACTGGTTAATTAGCATATCAATAGAGAGGAAAGACGCAAAACTTTTGAGTCACTGTGAAGAATCAGACTCTTCACTATTAAAGCACTGAACACTGAAACGGTGTCTTGACAAGCTACAAACTTCTTATGTCTGAAGTTGAACTAGTTAGCCACCCTAGAACTAAATAAAAAATAGACTTCTTTTAAATTTAGGATTAAATGTTTTTAATGTATTAATTTTAAATTTGTTTAAAATACATTAAAAACAGTAAAATTATGACTAATATTATTACAATTTAAAATAATCCTTTTTCTATTTTAATGTGACTTAAAATGGAATTTATTTCTCAAATTAAGACATAATGGCTAAATGTTTCAGGCTAAATGTTTTAATTAAAAAGAAATAAATAAATTAATTATATATATTTCTATCTCTATATCTATATATATAACTGTTTCATACACAAACTGCCTAAATGAAAGTAGCTGTTATAATGCTGAAAATGTTGTTTAATTACTTGTAATTAATTGTTCTCTGCACTTCCATCAACCATTGTGAAATAACTATTAAAATATTAAAATATTTTAAAATAAAAATATACTAAATATATTTTTTGGTGCCATCTACTGGTGATAAGCTGAAATGGCACATTTTTTTTTATATATTAGCCTGGAGGAAATTTTATGAGCTCTAGCAATATGTATATAAATATTTAACTATGACATATAAATATTTAAGTATGTCTAGCTGACGCTGATGTCTTCCCACAGGCTTCAGACCCCGCTTTGTTCACACTCGGCCGGCCAGATCCCTGTCAGTGGAGTTTGAGGGTGAAATCTATGATGTGGACCTGCAGGCAGATGACAAAACCCCCATTGAGCCTCGACAGATCAGCAAACGCCAACAGGAACCCGAGGGAGTTTTTGATTCGGGCTTCGGCTTGGAGTCCGACGACGGATCGGAGGAGATGCAGTCAGATGACACTAATGCTGTGGGATACCCCAATTCTCTTAAAGTCACACATAAGTAAGAATTCCCAACCTTAGGTCACCTAAACTGAGTTCAGCATTACTGTATGTACTGTAAAGTGAGTTTTGCTCATTTGTTGTTCATTTTACCTTGGAATCACAGGTGTTTCATATTAATGAATGACACGGTTCGATGTGAAAGAGAGATTTACCAGTCCTCCAGAGCGTGGAAAGACCACAAGAACTTTGTGGACCAAGAGGTAAGACCCACTGTCCTGTACTATCTATAAGATTACAGCTGTTTGAACCACATGATGCTCATTTTACACACTTGTCCCATAGATCGAACTGCTCCAGGATAAAATGAAGAAACTGCGTGAGGTTAGAGGCCATTTAAAGAGAAGGAGACCAGATGAGTGTGACTGTGGAAAGAAGAGGTCAGTTGACATTTATCCCTGTTAGGCATTTCCTTGTTGGATGATGATAACTGGATCAGTTTGAGGCAAATCTGAGCAAGCAGAGAGTCATCACTCAACTGCTCATCTCTCTTGTTTTATTTCTCTATATACACTGCTATTCAAAATTTTGGCCTCTGTAGGATTTTTAAGATATTAAATATACTTTAAGATACTTAATAGTGCAACAAAATGATTAATAGAACTGATTTTACATTATTACACAAAAATCTGTTTTCACAGCTTCCTCAAAAATAAGCAACACAACTTTTTATGATGCAAATATAATGCATTTATGATGCAAAATGTTTATTCAGCACCAAATTAGCATAGTAGAATGATTTCTGCAGGATAATATGACACTGAAGACTAAAATAATGGCTGCAGAAAATACAGCTTTGTCATCACATGAATAAATGGGACCCAGGACCACAAACATTGTATGGGTCAAAATGATTGAATTTTCTTTTATGCAAAAAATTATTAGGACATTAAGCAAAGATCATGTTCCATGAAGATATTTTGTTCCTACTGTAAATATAAAACTCAATTCTCAAATGGTCATAGCTTAACCAAATATTGTCCTAACCACCATATATCAATGGAATGCTGATTTATTCAGCTTTCTGATGATTTGATGAAAAATTTCCACTTATGTTTTTTTATTGAAGTAAACTGTTGAATGGTAGTGTAAAGTAGGTTAGGTATTGTCCTTAATAACACACTGATTTTCTCAATCCTGCTTAAATAAATCAATCATTTTAAATCTAAACGGCAGTATTTTGTGAATCAGACTGAGTTTGTTAAAGACCTTTTTAGAAATTCCAGCTGGACTCATTGAATTGAGTACTGTTCTCTCCTTATTACAACCAGCTACTTTAGCAAAGAGAGACAGCAGAAAAACAAACCCGAAAGATTGAAGAATAGGAATGACCATCTCCATCCCTTTAAGTGAGTGCTTCTTGTGTGTGTACGTGTGTCCGTGCCTCGTCAACTTGTCTGTCGTCTGTAGTATCCTGTTGGATTTGTGTCCAATACATGTCTAAAACACTTTTTTGACACTATGTTGTTTTTTCAGCCCATGGGTGACGGTTCTGATGGGGTCATTAAATTTAGAGCCCCTTTTCATAAGCATTTCTACCCATAAACATAACAATTGGTTTAAAGTGCATCAACACCTCATTACAATTACCAACAAAGTAACATATTATGAAACACCCTGGTCTGAAAATAGGACAAGAATCCTGTGGTTTTTAGGGGAGGTGGTGTGTACCCAATCCTTACACTTTCTCATGACCTCTGACCCCATCTATATGCAGAGCTGGCTGGTTTGACTCCCTCATCATTGTGTTATTCATCAGGGATGGAATGCTCTTTCACCATGGCACTAATGTCTCATTTATTTATGCCAACAGAGAGTCCATGCAGGAAGTGGACAGCAAAACTCAGCTTTACAATGAGATCCGCCGCAGGAAGAAAGAGAGGAAGGAGAGGAAGAGGCAAAAGAAGGGTGATGACTGCAGTCTTCCTGGCCTCACCTGCTTCACGCATAATAATGACCACTGGCAGACCGCCCCCTTCTGGAACTGTAAGGAATTGTTCATTGACTTTGCGACTGGTATTGACTTTTTTATACTAAATACATTGACAAAAAATGATCTTTTCTATAGTGGGTGGCTTCTGTGCCTGCACAAGCTCTAACAACAACACATACTGGTGTCTGAGAACTATAAATGAAACTCACAACACACTCTTCTGCGAATTTGCCACTGGTTTCCTGGAATATTTTGATCTAAACAGTGACCCATACCAGGTGAGGATGTTTTCAGTAGTATTTTAGTTGAAAATTTTGCTGAGATGTGGGGATGTATGTTCAATTTTGATCCCTCTTTTTTCTTGTTTAAAAGCCTTAGAAGGCCATAATTAAAAAAAGAAAAAACTGTAAGATAATAGCATGCTCTTACAGGAAGAAGAGTCATTATCTATAATTACAGCACTTACAATAGCTGACTCAATAAGTGTATGCACGTCCTGATTTTGCAACATACTTTGTTGACCTTGGGACAATATTTTAATGCAAAAATCTAGTCTGGACCATACTATCTCTACACCTAAATCTACCCTTACCCATGACTAATGCCTAAAATCATACTTAATGATAGATAATTGATTGTGCAAGCACCAAACACTGATTGTAAGCCTAAACTTAACAAAAACTCTAAACTGTTTCTTCAAATCCGATTGGTTAATCACAATGTTGTCCCAGGGTCAACAGAGTTGTTGATCCAGGAACATCTTGCACTTGGCAAAAACAGGTAACGTTAAGTGTATATTATGTTTTGCAGTTAACCAACGCAGTTTATACAGTGGAGAGGGACGTTTTGAGCCAACTGCATTCACAGCTGATGGAAATGAGGAGCTGTCAGGGCCACAAGCAGTGCAACCCGAGGCCTAAAGGTTTAGATGCAGGTAAAACTCCTGTCCGGTCTCTGCAGCACCTTTTCTGTGTGAAATGAGGGATTATACATGCCAGCACACCTTTATTTTTTTGCTTCTGAGATGTTTTTAACATCAAGATCTGGAGGTTTCAAATACATCTCTGCTGAAAAACCAGATTAAACCACCCTAACTGGTTTATTGGTCTACTAGTCTTCAGATGGTCTCCCAACCTGACCATCTTGAGTGCCAAAAACACTTTTAAAACCAACCAACAGACCAGCTTAGGCTGGTTTAGACTTTCTTCAGCAGGTATTTACCGTAAGTGCTCACATGAGAAATGGCATGGTTTAATAGAGGGTGATGCACGCTTTTTTTAGCCAATACTTCATTGTCCAAGTTGAGAGGAAAGTAGTCAATATTTAACAAAACTTGGTCTAGCATGGATTACTTTGACACGGGGTGATGCATGCCATGTGGCACAATATCTAATGGTGGATGATGGATTGGTCACTGAGTTCGGTTTCTCTCTAAACTGTCTGCTCATCTCGTTTTTTTCCATTAATATTTTCCATTTTATTCCCTCACCAGGGGACTATTATATTCCAGCAGCCTAGCAATCACATCATCTTTTTGCTTTTTTTTTTCTGTTCCTAGTGAATGCCAGACTAGATGAGCTCCTGTGAAAGAGATGCTTTTATGTTTGTGGCTGTTTATGTACTTTTGTGTAACTTTGAAATTCTAAAATGATAAACTTATATATTGACACACATTCATCTCTGAGTGTTTTTTAATATTCAGTGGAATTGTGGTTTCTAGGCGGATTATTTTCGATTCATTACTGGGAAGGAAGAAGTTTCTGTAACATCGGGTATTTGGCAATTTAAAACCTGCTGTGGCCAGGACCATTGAGATTTTCACTGTTCTGAAAACCGTTTATAATTTTCTTGGAGGGGAGACTGACTCATCATAATGAAAAAATAAAAAAACAGTTACATAAAGGCTTTTGTATTATTAAATATTTTGATTTATACAAGTTGTCATAGCTTTTCAACAACTAAATCAACAGTGAGGTCAGCACCTGTGTTTCAGAGGCAAAACAATGGTTTTGGTTTTTAATAATATCAGTTTGCCCAAAAATAATTTCAGCATGTTCTCATGCTCATGTCATTCCAGATCTGTATGACTGACTCTCTTCCATGCAAAGTGAATGTCCAAAGCACCAAGTCTTCTGAAATCATACATTTATCAGATTTTTTTTTTCCCTCACACAAAACCGTAATATGATTTCAGATTACTTGAAAGATAGCATCTAATGGACCGCTTGTAGTTTTTAGATATTTAGTTTTTAGTTACAATTCACTTTTATTTTATGGAAAAGAGCAGCATGAACATTCTGTTAAATTTCTACTTATGTCTTCAATGTAAGAAAAGTTTCAGTGTGAACACACACATCCATGCATGAATAGATGAGAAATTGAGGAATGAAGACACATAATAAAAATAGGATTTATCACTTAGTGATGTACAAAAATAGGTGCATGTTAATGCATATTAGTCTGCATGTTGACATATTCTCATGTTGTTTGGGACCTTAAGTCATGCAACACTGTTAACATTGTCATCGTATAACCTTCATTCCATTCTTAACACTACACTTACCATCTTTTTCTTCAGGACCATTCGAGGACTTAACTTTATATGTCTTTCACATCCTCATTCCTTTGTGTCTTTAATCTAACAAAACCTCTCCTCAGGAGCTGGGGGTTATGCATGAAGAACTTCAATGTGATTTTTTTTTTTTTTCTTTTTTTTTATTACAATAGACATTTAACATTTGAAATTCTTTTATTCTCCTGATCAGGAAGTAAAGATGGAGGAAGCTATGATCAACACAGGTATCCATACTTTTTGAATCCCTCATTGGCTTTTGAAATAACTGCATGGGCAGCTTGTTTCCACTAATATGCCATGTTTCATTGAGCTAAGTGTGTGGTTGCATGCTGGGTTGAGCTAACAATTCAAGTGTATTTAAAAATCACATGAACATTAATATTTAAAACGTCTTAGAAAGTATTAAAATGACAAGATCATTCCTCTAATTTTAACTCGTAATGCATTGCTTGTTGTTTTTATGCATTTTATGTTTTCCTAAACTCAAAATTTTACATCCAAGTCTATTCATAAACATCATTTAGTGAGGACTTCTAAGCCCACAGAACATCAATATTTCAGACGTTTTCTTACATTTTTCTCATTCACGCCTATCTTGACATCTGTTTTTTGGCTTACCTGCTTACCAGGCAACAGCAGCATCGAAAATGGTCAAAGTTGAGGAGGCCAAGCCTTTCATTCCTGTGAGTCTTTAAGACCATATAAACACATTTCTGTTCTCATTCCACTCTCAAGTAGTTCTCCAAACTGCACACCAACATCTCCATAGACCCAGAGTTGAGTGGCAGTTCTGGTTCAGTGCGGCCCGTGTCTCCTAGGCCATCAGTTACTGCCTGACCCGCTCTGGGAATGCTCATTTCATTCTCTCGCACAACTTTAACACGCTTTTGTTTTTGCAGTATTTCATTTTCTACCTCTCGCCCACCCCTTTCAGCCTCATATTTAGTTTTTTTTTGGGTTGCTGATTTCTTGGTTCCAGGATTTTCCATCTTTTCAGTCTCTGGTTGGATGTTTCATTTTGGTTTGAACCTCATTGCACCGTTTTTCAGTCTGTCTGCGCAATCATTATTTATGATGTATTGGTTTTGGGTGTCTGTTTGGAGGGAAATTCGTGGCCTTGATCTGCATTCCCACTGCTTTACTGCTTCAGAATAGAGCTTTTCTATTGGTCTAAAAAAGCACTGCAGTGGTGTTTGAGGCACTAATTCAAGACCCCTCGGCACAAGTAGGCCGGGAATAACTGCATGTTTTAGACTCATTCTGAAACAAATGCTTTTCTGTGCGACAATCATCAACCCTTACTGATATCTCTCACTTCCCCCCCCTTTCCCATTTCCCAGAACACAACCAGCCTGGGACGTCCACAAAGGTTAAGCTGCCCAATTTTACAGAGGACATCGACTGGCAAGGACTGGCAGATTTGTACAGCGTAAACGAGAGTCTGTACGAACACAGACGCAACTACAGTCCCGACCTGAATGACTGGATGAACTTTTGGAAGGATGTAGATAGTATGTTTGCACTGCTGAGAAATTTAAAGACACTCAACCAAACCGATAAGCTTGACCCCCTGGCTGAGCTGGGCTCCGGGGTCCTGGAGGAGGCCAGCGGTGCTGGATTCCCAATCCAAAAGGAACGGCTCCCGATTCCTGTCACCGAAAGTCCGACCCCCAAAACTCTTCAAAAGAGCCATTTAAAGTCTCTTAATGAACTCCCAGAAGGTCGCCCAGCAAAACCAAGCATGCTTCCCAGAGGAGACACCTGGGTTCAACAGGTGGAAAACGAGTTGAACAATGATGGAATGACGTTTAGCGGCAACGGCGTTACTGAACTGGAGACCCGCCATGACTTTCTGCTGCGCAACTCAATAAATCTGGATACCCACCTGCAGGAAGAGGGGGACGACATTTTTCAGGCCCAGGGTTACCTTCCCATCTCTTCGCAGCCAGCCAGACCCCCAGAGCCCGCTGGAGAAACTCCTTCAGCCCGGAGTGACACCCCACAGGAGAAGTGGAATGAAAGTGTCAAGCCTTTTACCCACGAGCCCAGGGACCTTCCGGACTCGGAGGGTAGTGCCTCGGGACCAACCCCTTTTGAGAAAGGACTGCTGCCATGCACTGTGAAGCCAGCCAACTCAGAGACACTAACCCCATGGAGCATGGACTGCTCTCCTGTATAATCCAATGAATTATTTTATTTTTTACAGGTGCTTCCATTTATTAGAATCAGTGTTATGTATTTTGTAAAAAAAAAAATTATATATATATATATATAAAAATGTAGAGGTAAAGTATCAGATGCATTTTAAATGTTGGGTTTGGTTTTAAATCTCAAGTAGGAAAACACCATCAAAGTAAGGTTTTAATATATTTTTTAGAAACAGGTTGAAATGGTGTAACCTTCACATTGGGACATTTACAGGCTGGCTAATTCATTTGAATTCGTACGACCTTACTCATACAAACTCGTAAGAATCGTACTAAACTTACGAATTTATGTAAATAACCTACACCTATGTAGACAATTCTGACGAGTGAGGTCACACAAATCAGCAGCTTGTAAAAAATATGTCCATATTGGTCGTGACATAGCGTTAAATAACCACATACAGGTTGTTTCCCCATATATTTGATGCACTTTTTTCATGTTTCTCAGCCTCTGCAGCCTCTTTGAACAACTGTTGACACTCAACACAAGTCGTTTTTTGTTGGATTCGCATTCGTAATTGAGTATCATTGGTGTTTTCTTTGATGTTTACTTCAGCTTGTTAGGTTCGGTTCACTGTTTACACTTTAAAACACTGCTTGAACATGTTTTATACACTTGGATTGTGGGTTCAATGGTTTGACTTGTTGGTGAAATAGTTCTCTCGCAAATTTTGTTTAGTTCAGCTGCATTCAGTCCATTTAATGTAAGACGGGCATTCACCATAAGTGCTTTAATCATGGTTGACTCTAACATTTTCACTAACTTACAAAAAGTTATTCCTTTAAATTAGCTTGTTTCATTTGTGAAGAATGTGAGATGGGCATTTATTCAGAGTTTTCTGACCATTTTCGTCCTGTCTTTTTAGAATTGCGATGTCTAAATTCATTTATGAAGTAAAAAAAATTTGAATATGAGATGACCTGCCAAATTTACAAATATTACATTACTTTTTTTAACCAGTGGTGTTAAAACAATTCTGGCTTCTGGAAAGCCAAGAAGCTGTTTTGAAATAAAAATCTGCCAAACATTTGTTTCACCTACATTGTGCCTCTAACTTTTCATTGATGAACTGAATTGTACAATTTCATTAAAATTTACTTTTTTTTTTTAATTATGACACTTGCGGTACACTGCAACTGAAAATACATGTACTGCAAAGTAAAGATTTTTACAGTTCATGTTATCTAGTGTCATTTGGGTGTAGAAGATGCAATTCTGCCTTCCAGGCTCAGAAAATAAGATGAGTAAAAGATATGAACATATGAAGAATATGCTCTTTATTTCATACTTGTGGAATTTATGTGATTAGTTTGATCATTTCTACATAAATATTGTTTTCTATATCTCCACATGCTGTTTATTTTAGTCCATGTCCTGGGATGAGTGCTTTGAATAAACAGTCAAGCCATTGGTAACATTCTGCCAAAAAGTTCTGAGCAGGCTGTCTTGGCATGACTCTATCAATGCCATTCATTTTTCTTCAAGTTTACTCTATAAATATATGCACTTCAGAAAGGCTGCAGACACCAGTTTTATTTACTTTTATTTAAGAAACATTTGTCAGGTTTGGCAACAATGCAATTAAGTTACAGTAGCATTGGATTAATTTATTAACTTTATTATAGTGTTTAAATTGTGTGTTAATAGGATAAATGGTTCAAATCGCTTGACACTTTTTTAACGTGCTTAATTAAAGTTTAAAGTTGCATGTTTGCAGACATTACAGTTTTAAATACTATGCATTAGATTTACGATTATAATGTGATCTGTTTTTCGTTTATTATAAACAATGCATTACTACAGTGTAATTTTACAGCAGAAATAGTCTACCACTAGAGGGTAGGTTTTTTTTTTGTTATAAAAAAATATTTAAGGATTCAAATTAATCACAAAGTAATCGTAAAATTTTGTTGTTTATTTGAAATAGAAGTATTTAATTTGCAGCAAGCTACAGTTTATTTATTTTTGTTTTGTAATAGACGCATATGACCACCAGGTGGAGTTACTGTACTCATTTCACCAGTGTATGTATGAGTACATCTTAAGAGAGATGCGGGAAAGTAATTACGGGTGTTCTTACTGAAGGAGACAAGACTGAGACATGACTCAAAGCAAAAACATCCTGCATTCAACTATGCATTTGTTGCAACTTTTGTTTCATTTGAAGACGATCAACATGCTTGTCTCAGACTTTCATTGGACACTTCATCAGCTGCCAGATACACGATTTTAGACTTTTTGTTTTTTGTGGAGTAAGCTGCTGACTGACACTAATAAAATCTGCCCGAAGACATGGTTTAATGGTCATTTGGACACCTGGATGAGAGTGACTCCATTAAGACCAGCAGATCAGGTTTTACCTTTTGTCAGTTTTTTTTTTTTTTTATGATAACGAAGTTGTCATATGAAGAAGCTACAGTTGCACAGCACAGGCTGTGTATTTTTAAAACATTTAAAACCTTTATATTTTCATGGAAATGTAAAAAGTCTACATAATACTACTACTGCAACTGCACACAATACACGGTCAAAAACATTGTAAATATAGTAAACATTTTAATTGACCGAAAGTGACAGTAAAGACAAAAGTTCTTTTAAATATTCTATTTGGTAAAGAATTCTGAAGAAATAATTTTTTTACATTTAAAAACATTCTTAAACTTTATTTTATTTTTTTGTTTATCGTTGTTTTTTCAAATTTTAGGTAGCTGCAAAATTGAACACGTAGCTCACGTTTAAATTATAGGCTAATTATACTGTTTATTAAACGCGTTTAGATAACGTTATTGTTGTTTTGTTAGTTTAGTTATTTTTAGAATTATTTGACACATTTTTATGACTATTCAGTGGCAACTTGCATTGTGACCATTATTGGGGCATGTTGTCACAAAGTAAACTTTTATTAGGCCTAACAATTAATGAAACAATTAATAAACACTTATTTCATCTAAACATCATGAATTATGGATTATAAAGGTCAAGAAATAGGGATAAGATAGTTTTAAAAAACAAATGTAAAACATCCCTCACAAAGGGAAATAAGCCTACATTTCCCAGCATGCACTCGGAGGGCTCCGTCAGCCCCTTCATCAAATCCGCAATCTCATTCACTCACTGTCCGTGTCGAGGACAACAACTCGCTACCTCTGCCTCTATCTCCCCTGTAAGTAAACTATTCTTTATTCACTTCACTATTCATTATTATTGCTATGTCTCATTGTTTTAACAAGAGCTTAGAGTCGAGCTGTAAACGAATTCAAAGAAAGGATCAGTATTTGGACTGACAGTATATTGTACTATACTTACACTTATGTATAAAGTCGTGACTTCGTAAATGTTTGGTGGGGAATAAGTTGTATTGGCTAAACAAAGAGTTGGAGCAGGTTGACACGGTTGTTAATTGTCCTCACAGTGTTTTATCAGTGGTCCGTCGCACGTGAACTGTTATTCTTTGTCTTGCGCGAGCACTAATCTACCAGACAACAGCTCGACTAAACTAAACAACTGACAGGATCTCTACGCTCTTTGTACTCCTTCTTGAACAGTTAGTAAACAAATATTAATACTAATTTGTCTTTATTTCCATTGTCTTTAGGATTCTGACTCACTGAACTACAAAGAATCATTTCAGCACCATGACCAGAGATCATATCATTCAATGTGTGCTCAAATGAGATGAATATTTTTTTTGCTGCTATGCTTATGAAAGAGAAGAAACTGATACAACAGTTGAACTATTATATAGTATATCAAATGTACAATATATGACCAAGTTATGACTTATAAGAATGAGGAATAAGAAAATGATCTGTTGGATAGCTATACAGAGTGATCATGGTTGGAAATCTAATCTGTAGAATAACTCCTGTAAACTTTAATTTATAATCTTAGTATAATCTGCTTGCATTGACTGCACAAAGCCAAAATGACTTCATCCTATAACGATGAGACTAGGAGTGAAATATCTGAATCTCTGGAAGTCTGTGACTTCCAGGGACAGTACGGCGATCCTGGTGGTTACTACAAATCCAAAAGTTTGCCCGTTCTTAACGGAGAGTGTCCTACCATTAATGAGTCGTTGGAACCGAGGCTGGTCAGTACAACGCAGGCTTTAGTAAATACCGCCTTGCCGTTCAATGAGCTGCAGCAGAAAGGAGACCTGAGTGAACTGGATTCACCCACCAGGACAGATTTCTCCCCTTCCATGTCCAGTATGGTGGGTCTCAGCAGCTCTATGAGAACTGAATCCAACCGAGCAGGTGGCAAAAAAATAGGTTTTTCCTTGGCAAGATTCATCCGCTTTCCTGTGAGGAAGTACGTAAGGGTGATTCTGTCAGACTCTAGGTGTTTTCTGTTCTGTATGTGTTACCTGACATTCATCCAGTCGTTGATGGTCTCTGGCTACCTTAGTAGTGTCATCACCACTATAGAGAAGAGATACAGTCTTAGAAGTTCAGAATCAGGACTGCTGGTTAGCTGCTTTGACATTGGAAGTCTTCTGGTGGTGGTTTTCATCAGTTATTTCGGGGGTCGAGGCCAGAGGCCACGCTGGCTGGCGGTAGGAGGGGTGTTCATTGCCATGGGAGCAGCTCTGTTCTCCCTTCCGCATTTCATCTCTCCACCCTATCAAATCAAAGAGGTCAATTCATCCACGGGGAACGAGGGCCTGTGCTCGACTGGGAATGGGAGCAGGAGGGATGCTCTGGATGTGTCATATTGTCCAAGGGACCAAGAGGGCAACGATCACTCCATATATGTTGCCCTGTTCGTCTGCGCCCAGGTTCTGGTGGGCATGGGATCCACTCCTATCTACACCCTTGGACCAACGTACCTGGATGATAACGTGAAGAAGGAGAACGCTTCCCTCTACCTTGGTAAGAAACGTCTTTGTACTTTTGTGTCATTATCTCCTTACTTTTATGTTTCTATTTTTGCTTTTTTTGATGAAAGTGTGACCTTTCTAATTTGTAATATCACTGATATCATAATATCTAATATTAGATATCACTGATATCTAATATCATAATTTTATATATATATATATATATATATATAAGTATTTATTTTATAGAAATTATTGCCATTTATATTCATAAACATATAGATACATATGTAAACAAATATATGATTTGACATATGTGATTATTATAAATATCTATACATATAACTGTATAAATTTCAAACATACACACAGATGTTTTTTTATTTTATGTAAAAAAATAAATAATATATAAATATATATTTATAGTTAGTAATATAATATAGTACTAAATACATAATGTATACACATAATTATTTAAATTGTTACTGAATTAAGTAATTTAAATAATACATATAGAATACAATACATACAAATATTTGTATATTGTACATTTAAAATAAATGTATAAAAAAGACATATAATAATATAATAATAAAAAATATAATAATAATATATAAATATAGTTTTAGTTATATAGTTTGTGATACATAAATAATTTATTAGATTTATAAATTAGTAAACATAATATATGTGATGGTGTATAAGACGTGGGGTTTTTTTATTATTATTTTTATTTTATAAATTATATATTTTAAAGAAATTGATAGAATTTATAAATATATTATATTACAAAAATCTTTAGAAAGACAATCTGGCAGCACCAGAGGTCATTGCAAGTCGAGGGGGTATAATAGATGATCACATGACCCTTGTTCTTTCCTCTGTCATATAAAGCATGCTGACGAATTTGTATGAAGTCTCTTTGGGTGCACTTTTGTTGAGAAACCTTTCAATACTTGAAAAAGGTGACATCAGTGTTAAATAATCTTGGTTTTAATTAGCACTTTGCTATTATCAACATGTTAAGTCATAGCTATGGTAACTATAAAAATACGAAGCATGCTGGGAGTGTGCATAGTGACAGGTTTTGAGAAAACACAGCTGCTTTAGTTGTATGATTGATTGGGACAGACCAGCGATTTCAAATTTTTGTAGAAACCCTTTATCTACAGCTTGGTGAGTAAGTGGGGCAGTGATGGACCCTCTGTCTGGGACAACACCCGTCTGACTATAACCCCCAGCTGTACACACTCCCAGACAGCATCTTTTAAAGAAGCACAGCACTGATGCAGAAACAGGCTTTGATGGGTGATAATGCTTTAGTGAACATGTACGCGCAGTCTTTGAAAGAAAGAGCCCCATTTAAAAGCACATATGCTGCAGCCTTAAAGTCTATGTATTGATCACCGCTAAAGTTGGTTCAGTGAGCTTGATATGACTGAGAGCAACAGACACAAAGCAACTGGCTTCTCTATATTCTGAATGCCTGAGGGTTTTCTTCTCCCTTGAAACTTCACGGCTAGAATGTTATGTTGATATCTGAAAACAGAACATAAACCCTAAAGAGCTTTTTTTCTTGTACTGTGGTTTCTTTCCTTATCTTGTATGAAGCATTAAATGGGTTGATTAGGATTATAATAATGCAGTTGTATTTAAATGCTATAATTGCAATACCTTGTGCTTTTCATTCTGTATGATATTGTTGTTAAAAATAGCTCAATATTTATAAGTACATACATCGGACTTTTGGTTGAGTTTTGATTTACAGACTTCAACTAACATGCAGCTAAAAATAATGTGGATCATAAAACGAACTATTTATTGTGTCAAAATTTTGTGCCTACTTTCTTTCTGACATCTCCCTGTTCCAATTATTTCAAACCCCATCACAATTTGTTTAAAACACTTGGGGCAAGAAAAGGCAAATTGAAATCTGCCATAAGTTTAAAGCACTTGAATGCACTTCGTTCTCAGCACTTGATTAAGCTGTGCATGCATTCTGTTAGCATCCGATATGCACGCCTCTGTGCTCTTCACAGGTGGTTCTGACAGGGTTCAAAACATGCTTATTCTCTTTTCCATGCATCCTATAATTTGCTTTCTTTAATATGGTGCCTGAGTTTGTTGCCTGCAACAGACAGGGAGTCTGCATTATGAAAACATTTACATACCCCCAAATCAGATTCATTTTAATGAGCTGATGTAAACCAAAGTCCATTGTGTTTCCTCTTTCTGACACACTTTCGCATACTAAAACTGACCCTTGTTCAGTTATCAGTGACACTTACATGAAGAATAACCGTCTTAAACCGCTTTACTTAAATGAAAGAAATATATAAATATTGGTGAATGTAAATTATTTTAATAATGGGCGATAGTCGATATAAAAGGAAGCTAATTTTCATCGCTGAAAAAAAAATGCAAAAAGCTAATTGTGACTTTTTCTTACAATTTTGACTTTTTTTTCGCGATTGTCAGTTTACATCTCGTAATTCTGAGAACTGCCTGATACAAACCCACAATTGAGTTAATAAGGCATAATTTATATACTCGCAGTTGCATAATAAAAACTAACAGATGCAAATTCTAAAGTCAGAATTGGGAGATGACAATTGGAAACTGAGTTTTTTACTGAATTACGTGAAATAAGCTCGCAATTACAATTACTAACTAATAAAGTATTTTTTTTTCAGAATTATGATTTAAACCGTTGTGAGTTACATAGTCAGAATTACTAGTTTATATTACACTTTTGACTTTATATCTCACAATTCTGATTTATTTTTAATTTAGTGCTAATATGACTATTATATACATTCCAGGTCAAAGTAATCTTTGCAAGAAAATTCATTTATATATATATATATTAGTGCTGTCAAATGATTAATCGCGATTAATCGCATCCAAAATAAAAGTTTTTCTTTACA
>JAUCMT010000056.1:14714373-14752807 GCA_032357475.1 Enteromius thamalakanensis
GCACAGCCTTGACCAGCGCAACAGCCTGTTTGTGGAAGACATGACACTAAAACGTGAAGCCCTTTCAACAGTTAGAACTCACACATGTAGAAATACATCTCAAGACTCAAAGTATTAATAGACATTGCACATTCATCTGAACTTCCGTTTCTTTGTTTCTCAAGGTTAGCCTCCCTCATCCTGTATGCTCTATAGCAGTATTCCTTTATGGTTAAAGAAGGCACATGCACATTTAGAAGGTCTTATTTATTATTTATTCATTTACTAATCACAGCTGCTTCGGCTCGGGAGACCTTGATGAGAAAACTGCTTCCGTTAACTGAAGCTTCAAGAAATAGTTTGTCCACAGATTAAATTCTGACTGTTATGGTGTTTAAAAGACTGGATTCCGATCGCTGCTGTTTCCGTCCGTCTTGCTGGCTGTGTTATGATGTGATTCATCCCCTTATTCTGCTGCAGATCTGAGAGGATAATGTAAAGTCAACTAGAGCTGTTGCTGATTGCTCTGTTTTATGTGGGAAACAGCTCTGTTTGAATTTGCCTGTCGTTCCCACGGCTTTAAAATAACTGTTTATACAGTATCTTTTTATTTATGTTACTGTCGGCCTGTTTTTTTTCTTATTCTTTTATCCTCTGCAGGAGATGATTGTTTGAGAGGACTAGAGGCTTTAAGAGTCATTTTTGTTTTTTATATAGTCAAATGGCAATCAATCAGTCAATCTTAGTGTACTGTTATTAATTACTTATATAGGTTGTGGTTTAAACGTAGTCCAAAGATGTCAGTCTAAAGGATTTTATAGTTAATTTATTCATTTAGGAACTACATTTATACATAAAACCTCATAAACCTCTTAGGTTAAAATATCTAATAACTATTCGAGATATTGATCAACCAATAGCCAAAATGTTCTACATAAAGGAATCAGATCAATAAATTAGCCAACATGTGCAATCTCCTATTATATTTGAACCCATCTCAAATATATTTAAACCCATCTCTTTCAACACTACTTGACATCATTAAAAAAAAAAAAAAAATCTTTCTTTCCCTTTCTTGCCTGCACTTATTTGAACATTGCCTGATATACGTTATTATGAGCACTTCCTAAGTTGTTTTTTGCCTCTTTAGGAGTAATTGCTTGCTGTTTTCCCCACCTGTACAACGCTTTGGATAAAAGCGTCTGCTAAATGTATAAATGTAAATGCATTTTATTCTCAAACTGTCCCCCCTCTGTTGTTTTGCTTTAGGCCGACCCTCACTCTGACCCACAGAAACCTGACAGGAGGCTGTAATGTGAATTGTGGCTGTCGGATCAACGAGTACGCTCCTGTTTGTGGCTCAGATGGCATCACATATTTCAACCCCTGCCTGGCGGGATGCAGCACTGTCGGCAATGACAGCACCGGGGTAAGTCACGCTGCATGTCATTCTGGAGATGCTCCACATTTTTAGGACAGCACAGATCATTTCAGGTCAAGACACTCAATGCTAAACAGTGTTAAATCTAAAAGATATTTAATCTTTTAAATTATTGTTATGTATTGTTATTATTAGTTTAGATTTAAATCAGTAAACTAATGTAATTTTATATTAATATTTTCTGCAATCTCAGAATTGCATCGCATCAATGTCTTTAAATATCTGATTTAATGTTCGTGTACATTTATTTTTTTTTAAAGCAGATCAGAAACTACACAGACTGTGCGTGCGTTCAGAGCAGGCAGGTCATCACTCCACCCACCAGCGGTCAAGGCAACCAGCTGCAGCTGGTCATAGTGAAGACCTACCTGAACGAGAACGGATTCGCTGTGTCAGGGAAGTGTGACCGCACCTGCAACACGCTCATCCCCTTCCTCATCTTCCTCTTCATCGTTACGCTCATCACAGCTTGCGCACAGCCCTCCGCCATTATCGTCACTCTCAGGTAACAAAATGTAAATAAAGTTTCTCATCTTTTATGATGACTTTAAAGGTGCATTTTTCTTCATTTAAAACTTTTACCTCCGTTTTCACAGACAAGTCTTAGTACCAGACTATTTTAACTGAAAGAAACTTGCACTGACTGATCTTAAAACACGTCTGTGAATTTGTTTCGTCTTAGGATGCACACCAGTAATGCTTTTTTCTAAAGCATGTTCATAAAAATGACTTAAATGTCTTAACTATGGCCTTATCCTGGTTTAGGCTAAGCCCTGTCTATGAAACGGAGCCATTGTATATTTGAGATTAAATAAGACTTTTACCCCCAGTTTCACAGACAAGGCTTAAGCTAGTCCTAGACTAAACTGCTAGTTTGAGCTGTCTCAGATTAAAATATCTTGCTTTGACATATCTTAAAACATGTCAGTGTCACTGTTCTGTGTTAAGATGAGTAATTTAACTAATGCCTAGTCCTGGCTTAAGATAAGCCCCGTTTGTGAAACCAGGCCTTAATGATTTTGAAAGATGATTTATTTTTTATAAACCAGCTGATTTGTTTAATAGTTACAAATATTTTGACATATTATTAAAAATGTAAATAGCTGTTTTCTATTATGATATATTTTACAACTATCTCCAGTCTTAAGTGTCAGGTGATCTTTCAGAAATCATTCTGATATGCTAATTTGCTGCTTAAGAAACATTTTCAGTCGTCTATATGGAAAACAGCGGCTTAATATTTTTGTGCAGACGTTCAGGCTTATTTGATGCATAGAAAGCTTTTTCAAAACAGCATTTATTTGAAATTAGATATGGCAACATTATAAATGCCTTTAATGTCACCTTTGATTAGTTAAGTGCATCCTTTCTGCCTAAAAATAATAATTTTTTTTAAAAAGAAAAATCTAACCGATACCAATATTTCAAATAGTAGTGTATCATAATTTTATATATTCATATATTTATTTGTTTGATTATTTATTTATTTATCAATTCATGCAATTATTAGTATTACAATTATTAAGAAATACAATAAAGAGATTTTCTTTTGCAGGTCAGTAGAAGAGCAAGAGCGACCGTTTGCTTTAGGAATGCAGTTTGTGCTACTAAGAACTCTGGGTAAGTCATAAATGCTTTATGTACTTGAAGAATGCAAAGCTTAACTTTGCCTTGAAATCCATCAGCCTTGTTTATCACTGCAGCTGAGCTTTTCATATAGCACCACCTTGTGTTCTTAAACATAAACTACAGCATCATACAAACAATGAGATATTAGGAGAAATTTAAAGCTTGCAGAGCCACGAAGTGACTCAGCAACACAAAATCTTCTTAAATCTTCACAATTCTTCTCTTTTTTCCATGTCTGCAGCCTACATTCCCACACCAATCTACTTTGGTGCGGTGATCGACACCACCTGCATGCTCTGGCAGCAGGACTGCGGTGTTCACGGCTCGTGCTGGGAGTACGATGTCACTTCCTTCCGCTTCGTGTACTTCGGCCTGGCTGCCAGCCTGAAGTTTGTGGGCTTTGTGTTCATTTTCCTCACCTGGTATTCCATTAAATACAAAGAGGATCGTCTGGAGCGCTGGCAGCGGCATCTGCCACCTCTGGGCACCGTCAGCGAGCTCATCTGTCACGCGGGAGGCCACAAGAGCCATGCTCGTACCCGCTCCTGCCCCATCTTCACACCCCGTCCCGAGCTCCCCGACCCCTCCTCGGCACTCAACCGAGGACACTGCAGCCAGAGCTGCCCCGGAAACGCCCTCAAAGCAATAACCCCACCTGCTCGCTCGCTGCAGGAAATGCACATTTGAGGAACGTGCGCCCTGACATCTGCCTCCACGTGCCTTCCTGTCAGGTGTCCTCCTTCGAGATGGCGTGCAACCCGTGCCTCTTTGGCTCCAGGGGCATGCTGTACTGTCACCAGTACAAGCTCCCAGCAGATACACATTGCGTAGTATTTGCTGTCGAAGTGTATTGAAGACAACTCATGGTGCTAAATGAGGAACAGAGAGGACATTTCTCTGTATCCAGTCTTGGATTCCAAGATTTTTATATCAAAGCACAAATGGATATCAGTACTATGCAACGCTGTACCGCATTAAAGCCTCCAGGCAGTTGCTTTCTACTATATGATCATAATTCACAACTGTATTCCTAACATCTCACATGAACGAATCACTAAAGAAAATCACTTCAGCATAGGGTTAAAAACTCTATTCTGGTTCGTTTGGAGGCATCAGTGTGATTCCGATTCAGCTGTACGAGAACATTCAGCCTCCTCCAGACAAATCACATGGTCTTGTATGTAAATTCAGTGCCTCAGATTGCCCCGTGAGCAGCGAGGTCTGTTGGCGCTTAACACCGAGTGGACTGCTGAAATGCATTTAGAGAAGAACTTTGAAGATATTGTTTTCTCGCTCTTCATTTTCATAATCATTCTGTCTGTTCAGTGATTGACTGTCAAATGGCGAAATGTGTTTAGATTCATACTGTTGGATCAGATGTTTGTTCAGTGGTCCAGTATCAGGTCTTGAAGAAGTCAGATCAAATTAGATGGATTTTTTTTTTAGGCAAATGCGTATTCAAACTGGTTTCGGTTTTTGTAAGTGTGAACAGTAGAAAACACATGAAATCTGATGTTTACAAAATCGCTCTAAATCGTATCTATATGTGGTTTGAAATCTGATTCAAATCTGATTTTTTTTTCTCAGGCTAACTGGTAAAATCAGACAAATCAGAAATGTGACCCTGGACCATAAAGTCATAAAATTTCAAGATGTGTAGATCTGAAAGCTGAATAAATAAGCCCTCCATTGTTAGGATAAACTATTAGAAAATCTGAAATTTGAGGGTGCAAAAAAAGTTTATTAAGAAAATTGCCTCTAAAGTTCTCCAAATGAAGTTCTTAGCAATGCATATTAAAAAATAAGTTTTAATATATTTACAGTACAAAATTCGCTAAATATCTTAATGGAACATGATCTTTACTTTATATCCTAATGATTTCTGACAAAAAAAAAAACAATCCCTTTTATTATGACACATACAGTGTAATTTGTTGGCTATTGCTACAAATATACCCCCAGTGACATAAGAGTCCAGGGTCACATATGTCAATATTTTATTTTATCTTTCCTTATATACACTTTTAAAAAAAGGGTTCTTTATGATTCCATGTAGAACCTTTAAGAACCTGATTTTCATTGTTCTTTCGAAGACGAAAAAAGTTTCTTTAGTTTCTAAAACTGTCCTCCAGAAGGTACTTTTGGGAACCCAAAAGGGATCTTCTATGGGATCACATCAAAACCCTAAAAAATGTGCTTTCAGTATGATTTACCAAATGGTTCAAACTTAAAGTGCCCCTGTTATGGGTTGTGAAAGGTTCATATTTTGGGTTTGGGAGTGTCCTACAGCAGCGTGATGCTTGCAAGGTCAAAAAACCCTTTCATTGTCATAAATCTACTTTTACCTTAATTGCTCAACGACTCCCAATTGATTCACTCAATGATTCATTTTTCCAAACTCTTTTATTGCCTGACGCTAATCTGCTGCGATTGGTCTGATTGGCTGATTTTATATTTATTTCATCATGCCTGTTAAAGCATCGTTTGTAAACGCAGTGCTGCTTTGTGTGCAGCCGTTACCAGGGAAACAGAGTTTTTACTACTGCAAAAGCAGCACCTAGTTGCAAAGAATGGATTTGCGTTTTCATTCAGACCAATGTGAAAACCAACCAATACTCAAGTTTTCCCTGTTCTGCAGATTTAAAACTTTGCAGCTGTGTTGCACACTGTATGAAAGCTCGTTTTCAAAAAGCAGTGATGGGGGTGCCTAAAGATGTCCTGATAGATATGAACCAAGGCTACACTTTAAAATTGTAAAACCTTAAAGTTATCGTGTTTTCTGAGAACAGCCCTTTACAATCAGTTGTTGTTTAAGAAAGTACACACTGACACACATCAGATTTCATCACGGGTTTGATCACAAAAATGTCATTCCTAAAAGACTGGTTAAAAACCAAAACGGATTTGTGTGTAGTGTGAACACAGCGATTCAAATCCAGATTCAAATGAGGAATATTCATGATTGAGTCGCCCGCTCGTGCTGCTGCTGCGTCCAAATACCTGAGCATGTCTAAGCAGCATTGGTAATGCCATAGCATAGTGAATATTTCCGCTTTGGTTTTGGGAGCTGTTGATGTATATGAGCATGTGCTTCGACTATAGCCTGATCCTCAAGCACTGGCTCTATTCTTATGCACCTACTGTGTATAAATAAACTTCTGCCTAATAATATGCAAACCTCAGATTTTCAGTACTCTGTTATGGGTTTATAAAAGCCAGTTTGGCAGTTCATTAGATAGATTGCATAGTCCAGGTACTTTTGATCAGTCATTTGCCATGTGATTTACATAGGTACAGTATATCTGGTTCAGTTATGATTATTGAGGGACTAACTTGGTTAGATGCATGCAAACAACAAACCCAGCTTAATGAAAAAATGGAGACCATGCTGTATTACTTTCAAGTGATTTTGGAAGCTGTACTGCATTTCCGAACCACAATATGAGGACAACATACTTTTTCCAGACCTTCAGTGTTTTTCATAAAATGTGAGGTATTTCAGATGCTGACTTCAGTATTAGAATGACTTTAGAATGATAAATTAGGGTGTAGGAAGTAAAATCAAGCTCTTCTTGAAATGACTTTTTCCATGTTTGTGAACTTAAGCTGTACTGTGGTAAAGGTCTGACCTTTTTAATACAATCAGAATCTCCCCATTAGTTTGACCCATAATGTGAGCTGCTCAAAATCGGAAATTGCAAGGACCTGGAAATAGAGAAAAATTAAATAGTGAAAGCAAGAGATGGAGCAAATGCCCTGAAGAAAAAAAAAATATATATATATATATATATAAATATATGGCCAATTACACATTTTCTCATTCTTCAGATATTTCAGGCAGAGCAACACAACAATCACACAGGGGTTTTTTTCTACTTCCATCCCCAAATTTCACTTTTTTTTTCATTTGCACCTCAAACTCTTAAGTTGTTTCCTTGAAAGATGAGCTCACATTTGAGTCAAATGAATGTTGGGTTTTACTTTTGCTATCAGCAAGGCTGATTTGAGATCAGTGTAAAGACCAGCTGTGTTTGTCTATCTTCAGTACTCAACTATTCATTTACTTTTCGGTCTTGGTTCAATATTTTATTGACGTATTTATTGAAATAAAAGAATTTAGAAAGCAGTGGCAAAGACAGTGTACCGTGTGGAGTTGTTTTATTCATGTCATTAAAAACAACCAAATGGTTTAATTTGTTCAGTATTTGTTTTTAAATGAAACGTTTCAGAAGGATTTTTTCTCTCTCTCTTTTAGTATACAATAGCGCCACCTACAAATTTTTAAAGGATGTTAGAATGTTTTTAATTAAAAAACTGGCCTTTAAGACAGCTTTATAATAAAACTTAATCAACACTAATTAAATGACAATTGGTCGTTTTTCATTTACAAACACTTATAAATGAACTCATGCACTCACAAAAGACCAACAACGGCAGATAAGAAAAAGCTTGACTTTTATTTTGAAGGGACAAACTACTGTCAAATGACTCAATGAAATGAACAGCTTTAAACCGTTAAGCGTGAAAATATATAATATAAAAGAACTGCTTGGTTTTGTCTTTAGTTTCGTTGAAGCAGAAAATATATACAACAAAAAGGCAGAAGTAAGAAACACTTTGAAAAGCATCAGAGATCAAAACATACATCAATCGAGACTAATAAATACCAATCATTTCCATTTCATGGCGATGAGGTACGTCTTTACAAGCGAGTAAGAAGCTGGACTCAAATGAATGAAGCTATTAGCTTCAAAAACAGCACGTGAAGGCAAAAATGAAACAAATACATTTCTGATTGTGCACTTTTTTGCTCTAAACGCATGTAGTACTGAGACAAATGAACGGGTGTTGCATGCAGATGCCCTTGTCGGGTCAAAAAACTCCGACAGCTGAAGTCTAGATGGTCAGATATGTACATCGATTCATTTCCTCAAAGCTCATTCAGAAACATACAAACTTCTTCACTGTGAAGTGGAAACCATACGGGCAACACAAATTTGCATAATATGATACACGTTGCATAATATATGCAGTTTTTTTTTCTTCAAAACATTTTTAAAACTAGTAAAATTATACCCACAATTCATGTCAGTTGTGTTCACCCAACCAGTACAATCTTGGTAAATTTGTTTAGGTAGTTACGCCTGGCCAGAATAATTTTTTTTTTTTTAAGCATAGATTTAGCTCTATTAATATATTACAAATGTTTCGATATTTGAAGAACGATGTGGATTTCTTAATAAAATAATTTGTCAATAAACAGATTAGAATTCTCTCAAATCTACATAGTTACAAAATGTTAATTCTCTATATCATAGGCAACGTCATCGGAAACTGATTATTTTTAATCAACAGGTAGGTTATACAGCATCGTCTCTAGCGGCTCCTCGCGTTAACAGGCACAAAGACTCAACTTTTCTTTTGTTAAACACACCGTTCTCTTTATTGCCCTCAACGTGAATAAATTAAGTTCTAACGCTGAAATGCTAAACGTGAAATAATTTAACCAAAAGTGTTACTTCATAGTAATAGAATAGATTATTAAATACTTTGCATTTGGTGCCCCTTCCTCCACAGCTGAAACATAAAGATGTGCTTCACACAGGTTCATGAAGGCGAGAAACGTGAACGAGCTGCATTATTTCCACTTCTCAAGAGCACACAGCGTGGCTCAGGTAATATTCAGCTGGCATTCGGAGAAAAAAAATAAATAACTCGTTAAGAATAAATAAAAGCAATTGGAAAAAATGGTCAACATATATCACGGTTGCATTACGTGAGATCTGCGGCGTGTAGAATAAATTAAAAAGAAAATACGTTCACTTTTCTCCACCTTGTGCTGATGATTCAACACCATAAAATGGCATGAAAACAATCTCAGATTCAAAGGCGACGGACGCGCTGACCCATCTGCGCTCTGATTGGTTCATTTTTTTTCACAGATAAAGTGCTAACTGAGGAGCTTCTGGGGGATTTGTGTACCGTTTGAAAATCCCAAGGAGCCGTTTCGTGGAACAGGAGTCTTCCTCTAGCTTTGCAAAATAAGTACAGACCACCATCTCGAGTCTAAAAAAAAACTGACTTCGACGAAAGCCCCTCCAAAAGGGAGCCATTTTTAGGTGCTGTTTGTTTTGGTGGAAATTCTCTGAAAAAACGCCAAATAACAGCGATGGTCAAAATGCATTGCTTCTGAAAGCTAGAAAAAGTCCCTGAGATGCATAATCAGCATTATGACTCCCATTGGTGCCCCTTCTGGATTCATATAAATAACCTTAGCAATAATAATAATATTAATAATGGTAAATGTTGATAATACCACCAAACGCAGGCGAGTTCTTCACCTTCCTTGGCCATATGTACAAATATTCAAAAATCAGTCGGCCAGGCTTCTTTTTGAACTGAAATGTTAGCTGCCACAGCAATGGCAATAATGATAATAAAGATTGTTATAATAACTTAATGCTTTGCTAACATTGTAAAGGCAGATAATGCAAATATTGGATATCCTGGGATGGAGGGTCTCCATTCATAAAGTAAAGCAAAACGAAACATATAGCATTCATTTACAATCCTCTAGTTCATTTGTACAGAAGAGCCCCCGTTAGACTTTTACAGACTCCATCACTGACAGCTTCATGGCATCTTCAAGCATTTGATTGTCCGTGAAGGTCGTCGGAGGTTCTGGGACCGAATCCGACAAGCCGATCAGAGACTCCAGGAGACACGTGCCTGGGTCGGCGGCCTGCGGAAGGCTGGGGTAAGTAGGCAACTGGAACTGAAAGAAGTTGTCCACGTGTTCGTACTCCTTTAAGGAGTTGTACAACGAGCTCGGTCCGAGACAAGGAAAGCCATCGAAGAACTCCAGGTCTGATTCAGACGAGAGGCTCAAGTCCATGTAGCTGGCCGAGTGATCGATGGAAGGCGAGGGCGTGTGCGGGACGGAGCAGCCGTGGAAAAGAGCGTTAGCTTGATTAGCGTTCTCGTCTAAGAGCTCAGACATGGCTGTGCGGCTGTTGTCTGTTTGTGACGTGCTGAGCTTGTCGTCTGTCGCGCTGAAGATGCCGTAGCCCATTGACTCGCTCTTTTTCTGCTGGTAGTTGTTGTGCTCCCTGGCAGAACAGTCCTCGCTGTCTGTGTCGCTAAAGCTTAGGATTCTCGTAAGTCCGTTTTCGTCGACGTCTAGCGGCGACTGCTCACTCCGAGCGTTTCCTGCAGATTCGGAGTCCTCGCTCTGGCCTGAAGAACTAGACGAATCGGTCATGTCGCTGCTACAGCTGTTCTCCCCCACGGCTACTAGCTCGGAGTTGAAGTGAAACGTGGGTCTGTCTGGTGCGGTGCTGCTCTCTACTGGGTGGATTGGGGAACTGCAGTCTGGCAGATCTTCAGAGGGGGTTTTGCTTTCTGGCGTGTGCTCTTCCAAACGCTTCTCCAGCTCTAGCTTCATGATGGTGTGGATGTAGTGGGTCTGAACACGGCTGGAGTTGAACTCGATGCGGCCCGCCGTGTTCCCACAGCCATCTTTAGTGCAGCCACACGGGAAGGATGAATGGTCCATCTGTGAAGCCAAGACACATTTTATTAATGTATGAAGAAAGTGTATATAAAATTCAGTATTAGAATAGAATTACATGTGGCATTTACTGACTATTTTAATAACTATTTTAACTTCATAAATATAGTTTTTAAAGACCTGTATTTAAAACTACTTAAATTGATTTTAATAGAAGTTTAAGATAAAATTTTAAACAAACATGTTAAAAAAAAAATATATATATATATATAATATTAATTTGGCAGGTTTGGTCAGTTCATGTATGACTTTTCTGGTTTCTGCCATTATTCTGTACAGTTTGAGCTACAGAAATAAGATCTGTAAATATTAGCCATAACCTTGGAATGGCATGAAGTCTGTCAGGACTGAATCGCTCACCTGACATTTGATCCCAGCTAAACTACAGCTGCAGGTCTCCGGCTCACAGAAGCCCTGGCAGTCACATCCGCAGTCTTCTCTCGACGTACGCAACTCATGTAGTTGGCGCTTCTCGTCTTTATCGATTTTCTTCACGCCAGCAGCTTTGAGGATGGCGCATCTTCTCTTGGAGGGGTAAGGATGCAGGAAGGAGCCATCATCCACATTTACTCCGCTGAGGTCGATTTCATCCTCTGGGATGTCTTCGATAGTCAACCTATCAGCCTCTTCAGACTCCTGGGTACCATTTTTGGTAAGCTACACACAGAAAAAGGATATTTACATGATTTCTCCTTTAAAACGTCTCATGTTTGACAACACTTAGATAATTCAACTCAAAAATACCTTCAGCTTAAGAGCTTCCAGTTTTTCCTCCCTCAATCGGTTTTTGATTTTCTCTCTCCGTAGGTGGCGCTGTGCTATGGCAAACTCCGCTATTGAGTAACGGCGCTGGGCGCTGTGCCTCTGCACCATGCCAAGAGTGCAACCTCCCCGGCTGGGCACGCTGGTGAAGCCTTGACAGCGAGGAAAGAAGAACACCGTAACCTGGTCAAACTGCACGTTGCCTCGCCGTGAGCGCTTGGCCTTCTTCAGGATGGATGGGACTGAGGAAAGAGAGAAAGAATGAGGGAATAAACATAAGAGGCTTGTGGTGGACTTGAAAAGAAAACATTAAGTGGAAAACAGCAGGCGAATACATTCATGCTTGGAATTTCTTAATGGAAAATTAAGAGCACGTGTCTGAGAGAGAGAATAGAGAGGGGTGGGGGAAAAAAAGAAAGTTCTGTTCCTAGTATCTCATTGGGGAGTATTTGAGTAGGAAGTGTGCCAGGCCTAATGGGAAGACTTGGAGTGGGTGAGTCTCTTGTGTAAACATCAAGATCACATTAATGTTATTGCTACGGATGCACCAAATCGCCACTAGATGGCAGGCTACACACAGCAAATCAGCTCGGTGCTTTTCAGTCGTATTAAAATGAGCACAATATTCCATCACTCAACATCACAACAGATGTGCAAATAGTTTAGCTAATAGTTTTTGGACTAATCTAGTCATATGCGAAGACAACAGCATTCCTCTTCGCTCGTGTCTGACAAACAATCCACCCAGGAATTTCCTCTTTGGCGCTGAAGTGTGCCGGGAGAGTATAGCATCCAAAATCACAAGCCAGCGGCTGGATGATCTAGAGGTTTGAGGCTTTTGGAAGTGGTGAGGGCACTCAAGACAGTTGAGTTTTAATAACATCAAAACCTTATACAAGACGGGCCATCTGTCTGCACAATCCTTGCAAATTATGCGTACAACCAGCCGAAAATCTGCATTCACCAAATGAATCCGTCAATGTCAGTGGTTAAAGCGTCTCAAAGGGAGGAATGCTCTTCTTAAAACAAGAAAACCACACATTTTTTACTCAAATTCCTTGTGCTCTGTGCAGGAATACTCTATGTTGAATTGTTAGCCTCTGTGAGAGAGAGAGAGAAGCACATTTTCCCCCAGGGCCACCAGCCCACCGATTGTTATCTGAAGGGAATGAAGGAGATGGATCTTACTGTCCCTGCAGCTGGTTTACATTATACTTGCAATGGTGGGAACTCATCCCTGCACGTTTTCCTATCTAGAAGCTTGTGCAAATATGCTTTGCTCATCTAACAGGGAAAAAAAAAAAAAAAAGGATGATGGAAACCACAAATGCTCTAAAATCATATTTTATGATTTTATAAATTAGAGTAAACAAGTTATGCAGCATGACAGTCTTATTCTGATAAGCTCAAAATACTCTATGGATCTTGGTCAGGGCTGCAGAATGTTTTATTGTTTTAAGTTAATGAGGGATGGACAAATAGCATGTTCAGTGGTTTGTACTTTAAGTGCGTTTGTGCCAATCATTACGCAACACTGAAAATACATCCAAAAAAACAAACTCCAGAAAACATGGTTCAGCTACTGACAGAACACACTGTAGACTACTGTTCAAAAGTTTGGGTCAAGTTATTTTATTCAGCAATCAACTGATCAAAAAGAAAAAGAATGACATAATATTAAGGACTTCTATTTCAAATAAACACTGTTCTTTTTAACCATTTTATTTTTAAATATCAAAGAATCCTCACAAAAACTGACCACAAACTTTTGAATGGTAGCATGTGTCTGTCACTTACAGCTTTGTTCACATTCCCAGTCACATTAAAATATGCGGTCTACCCTGACAATGCTCCATTCTTTTACTTTGTTTCATAAACTCAAGCAGACAGCCGTATCGTTTCCCTTCCTCTTCATCCTTGCCTTCCTGCTCCGCGCCCCTCTGCCTTTCTCAGCACCTGTGCTGGGTTCAAGCCCGGTGCTCAGACAAAGCTCTGCGTTCATTCTGTCTCTGTCGCATGGCACACTCGCTGGCTCCCTGCCCTGCCATCCTGGGAACCTCACAACTGTTTGCTTTCCCTACCCTGACTCGCCCCAACAACCTAGATGAAGGGCCTGGAGGAGGTGACCTCGTGAGTGGGGCATGCATCAAAACATCCTGTGTAATTAGCTGCATCCATGCAATTAATCTTGCACCCTCCCATATCTCAACACCACCTTATCAGGTAGGACACCTGGTTTGAGATAAGTCTTACAGACCTTAGGCATGAGAAAAAAAAAACACTGGAAATGCCGATTTTTGCCGATTTCAACCAGTTCACAAATGAACGTTTGATGAAAATTGACATGCATAATGTAAATTAGTTTATTTCTTCCTTAAAAACTGATTTAGAGCATTACATCACATGATCACCAATGGATCCTCTAAGGGTGAATGGGTGCCGTCAGAACACTTTCTTACCAAAACACTGATTTAAAACTGATTAAATGTTGATTACTGCTGGATTGTGATGTTTTAACAGCTGTTTGGGCTCTAATTCTGACGGCACCCATTCACTGCAAATGATATAATGCTAAATTTACCAAAATCTGTTATGATGAATAAACTAAAATCTTACATTGGCTACTGGTGAGTAATTTTAGCAAATGTACATTTTTGGTTGAACTACTTAAACAAGAACCACTTCTTATCCTTAATCAGAGAATTAACTACTACTTCAAAAAGGGAAACTCACTGTTTAAGGATGTTGCTGGGGAGCTGGGGTTGCTGGGGGTCGAATCCAAGGTGTCAGAGTAGCAGCTCTCCCCATCCGAGTCCCACTCGGAGTAGGCAGAGGAGGAGAGAGAGGAAGGGGAGGAGGAAGAGTAGCATGGGTCCTCCTCCACCTCCTCATACTTCCTCTTAAGAACCCCGCTCATGGCGCTAGCGTTTGGTGATCTGTGGGTAAGAAGCAAAGACAGAAAAGCATTACAAGAGTGCTAAAAGGGCTCAAATGAAAGTTGTACTTTAATGCAATCTGCCTTTGACCATCAGCTAATTTGCTTTGCTATGGAAATGGTATCGATATTGCAAGCAGCACCTAGATGTTATCGGCCAATATAGTGCTGTTATTGTCCTAATAGAAGCTAAATGTCCAGTGAGGTTTTTAAATGCAGGCTATGAACATTACTCTCCAAACAAGCAGCTGACCGCGCTTTATGCTGCCTCTGAGCGGCGAGGAAAACAGGAAGCAATCAATCACGTCCCTCTGGTGCAAGTCAACAATTACCAGACCCTTCACCCACTTCTAAATCCAATCGCTTAGACAAATACATTGATTAGGATGGGGGTTGATTACATAGCCACATTAGTGAGGAGGGAACATTTAGGTTACCCCACTCAAAACACGCACACATCCCAGAACTGGTAGCGGCAATTACGCTTTACACAGCTGCTAAACGCATTTTATGAGACTCTGTAGTAAATGCGTGTACAGCTTGGCACAGTAAACATGTTTATGTAAGCCCAGACTGCATTTGTCGCTGCTCCTGTGGAGAGCTTGCTTATTGGGCAATAAAAGCAATCAATCCATTGGCAGGAAGAGTCTAGCCGGTGCCCACCAGCTTTTAAGGGTCAGAGCCGGTGCAGCACAGCGGCGTTTACATGAAACCATCATTTGATACGGGCGGCTGTGGACTCGTTTGTTTCTCTAAACCCCGGTCAGCTAGTTCACCTCAGGCTCGGCCTCTCGATGCACTCTACGGCTCAGACACGTTCTAGCTAAACCAAGGCAGAATGAAAGGAAGGAAGGAAAATGGAAAAGGAGGAAATGGTTTGATTTAAAGATAAAAAGCTTTCACTACTGACAAAACTTATAATTAACATGTGACAGCTAGCCATTTAATGCTAACTGGACTAAGAAAAGGCATCCCCCCCCATCCCCCAGAAGACAAAGTGATAATGAGCAGTAAATAAGTGCTTTAGAATAAGGCTTGTTCCCAGTTTTGAGCCAATTTGAAGAACAAGTGGCAGATGGTCATGACTGGCAGATTATACAGCTCATGATTTTAGTCTATGGTGTGTCATCAACAAAAAAAAGTTAAGAGCCAACATGACACTGAATCATCCCTGTCGTACAGAGTGTGACTAACTTCATATGACTCAACATTAGTCTGTTGTTGCCTCAGAATCAAACCTTCAACTTGATTATTGATTTTTTTATAAAAGCAAACTAATACTTTTTGGTGCAACTATATTGACAAATTGGAGCCATTCTAATGAATTAATTGACTTATTGGTGCTAGCGATCAATAATACATGTGTAACTAATGCTACTTGTACTAAACTAAAACTATACTTTGTTTACTTCGCTTAAATTTATTTGTAATTAATCGCATCCAAAATAGTTTTTTTGTTTACATAATGAGTGTGTACTTTGTATATATAAATACACACACGCAAGTACATATATTTTCAGAAAATATATTTAAAAATTTATAATTTATTTTATATATATATATATATATATATAAATATATAATAGACATTAAAACAAAAAAGTTTATTAATTGATATTGTAAATCCACACATATACATACACATATATAAAAAAATTATTTACATTATCAATTAATGAACTTAAATTAAAAAAAACATTTATATATTTGTCTAATAAATACCATGTGTGTGAATTTATGTATACCTAAATATATAAAACACACGACAAAAACAAAAACTTTTATTTTGTATGCGATTAATCGCAATCATTAATCAGCACTAAAAAAAAAATTAAAAATAATTTCCCATAATAGTTAAATAATATTGTTTTATCCCTGATCTTTAGACAATAGTGTGCAGACTTTTCCCCACAGGTTTAGAAGCAGAACTTTTATCCCGTGCATGTCTGTTTCACACATTAGTGCTGCAGTCACAAATGTGCCAGACATCGAGGGCACGTCTGTGCTGTCTGCACATTCAGCCGTGTCTCCCCGGCTGCCAAATATCACTGCCAAAAAGCAGAAGGTGATTCTTTATCATTCGTCTGAACCTTACAAAATCTTCCTGTAAAACTTATCTGTTCGTGCAACACCAGTCGAAAGCAACCCCGACAAGAGGACACAGTTTACAAGTTACACAACAGTTTGTGCAATACCCAGGACAAAAGACGCAGCAAACAGCTGACTTGCTTGAAAACAGCAGTACAGGCGAAGGACATGATCTATTTTTACTGCAAACAGTATGTGTCCAGATCTGTCCTGATTTGCATGCGAACAGAGCCAGCACGGGGAGCGTGAACCCTTACATGCTACATCTTGATTGAACACCAGCACAGACAAGCCCACAGGAAAATCTCTTAATATATAAATGGCAGAGTGACAAGAGAGAACTTGACACTTGACTTTGGCCACACAAAAGAAGACTCGTATTCATCTGCTCATTTGACTAGTAGATTGCATTGTGCTTTTTATGACCATCACGTTTCTAAACAATTCACAAGAAACTACCTGCCTATAGTATCCAGTGCTCGAGTTTACCTTCATTTAACAAAGAAAGATTCCCTGAGGACAGCATGCATGCCTAGCAAGCTGAGGAGTTTTAATTAAAGACTCTGGACAGTAAGGAGAGGGGGAGGACGGCACAGAGACAGAGAGAAACCTGGGTGTTAGAAGTGGGTCATTGTCTCTTGACTGCAGCCTACCTGACACATTGATTTGTTAATCTTGCTTAACGGGCAGAAACAATGACGACGAGCTAATCCCAGGAACAAGAGAGGGGGGATGCGGGGGGCTCAGCTGGAGGTCAATCTGGAGCTTGTCCTGTTGCACTCCAACATCAGCGGCGACTAGAAATACGAGCGAGAATGTCACAAATAAAAAAAAAATAAAAAAAGTGAGCAGCCAAAACACATAAATCTGCTACAGAGCAGGTCTGGATTTCACATCCAGGCAGAAGCTGTCACCGGCGAAGTATCCTAGAAGCTCCGAGCAGGTGAAACATTTGCACTGGAGCATAAATTATGCAGGGCTGCCATTCCAATAAAGGCAGCGCACTGATGAGGTATTCTCAATGCTGTTGCTGGAAATAAATCTCGTGCACAAAGCGAGAATGGCCACAAAAGCAAGGATCTGTTGTCGGCAGGCTCATTGCAGTTTAATGTAGCACAACTTGGCTTTGTTAAGACTTCTCAAACTCCCCCGCTCTCACCGTGCTGCTTCCTAAAAGCAGCAAACAATGGAATCCCGACCTGATCTTATGCAAGAGTCTTGACTTTGCCCCTCCAGCTCACGGCTTCCATCCAGATGATAATCAGCAGCATGTACCTCATCTAGAAAGTGTGACTATGATAACAGGCTGTGAAAGATGGTTTAAAAACCCTTGTAAGAAACTGGAGTAACATCCAGTTTCAACTCGCCCCCTGCTGGTCAGACCTTAAGAACTGCAGTTGGGGGGCGGGGGGTTGGGGTGGTCGTGTGTTGTGCTGATCATCACTCTAGATGTTCAGCTACGCCAGAGACATTCTGTTCCTGAACCTCAACCCATGCGGAGTACACATTCATCCCAAATAGGAGCGTGCACTGATGTGGGAGGAGGGTAGCCGGCGAGAACTTTAAACAAATAAATAATGCGATGTCTCCAACCCACAGGAATTCTCCTCTGGCAACGGCGACACATTCTGTAATAGTCTATCTATCCCAGATGTGTCTGTGCAGTCCAGACCGCTATTGCCCAAGAGGAACCTCCTCAGACAGAAGCATCCATAAAAACACCTGATGAGGTGTCATCACAGATTACATTATTTGGGTGGAGATGAAGGTTTGTGTCATACAGCTGTGTGGACTTTCTTCATCATCCAAATTAGAAATGCACAAATACCTTTAAACACCACACGTATGGCTACGGAGTACAACAGTATACTGTACTTGCTTTCAAAGTGAAATTAAAGTATCCAAGAACGACAATAATTCTGAAGAAAAGATATCATAAAACACCCTCTGAAAATCATTTTGCACTTTTGAGTGAATCATTCCTCGCATTTTAAGTCAACGAGTGGAAAATATGATCACTCAGGAAACTGCCTGAACTGAAAGCAAATTGTTCCATCACACATGGAACAATTTGCATCAATATCCGAAATGCAAACTTCCAACAGTGCGTACAAAGTGTAGCTTCCTCGAGGAGTCATCAGCATGAGCTTGTTCTGAAAAACTTAATGGTGGAAAAAACAAATACTAGCCATCTTTACCAGTCTCTTAAGACTCCCAAGAGAGAGTATTTGTGCGTCGAGGGTGGGGGAGCTCAGGGGTCAGCAGCTCACGTCTGGGGCGCTCACTGGTACCTCACAATCGGGGAGGAATGCTAGAGAGTGACAAAACAGATGGGACCCCTCTGCTTCTCTGTTTTAGAGACATTAGGACCTCCACCTCCCCCAATACAACTGCACAAACCCAACACAGTGCACTATCCAAAATAGGAACACCCAGTCTGTGGGTGGGAGCTTAATAAAAAGATGACATGTTGTGATGCACACTAATGATGTTGACATCATCTCAGTTTAAAGGTATGACTGCTTTAAATGAGACATGTGAAGACTTAATAAAACAAGGAAGGAAACCATTCCAATGACCATGGTACACGTGCAAGTTCACACCTCATCAACCTAAGTGCGTAAACAAAACAATTTTTTTAAATCTTTTATGGCTTCTATGAGATAAGTTTAATGTGTACTGCAACTCAAAACAACATTGTAACCTTGTTTTTGTAGGAAACAACGTTCGAGTGAATAACATTTTAAAAGACATAAAACAATAAAAGACTCACTTAGGTTGGTTTAGGAACAAACATAAGCATATAGGTGAGGCGCATAAACAAAATATGATATTAATTAATCCCACAAACAATCCAAGTGAGGTCGCGCGAGAGACACGGATCCGCGCACGAAAACACATTGAAGCACGCGCAACATTAACGCACGCGAACTTTCGAAACAACCACAAATACGCGAAGATTATCGCAATAACAAGTGCTGTCGAGTTGGTATTTTGACCATAAACTAAAGTTTACATACAAGCTCATAAGTGAATGAAAAAACTTCCACTCTCAAACATTAAATCTGCTTATGATACAGACAGTGACTGCGAATTACCTCAGAAAGGAATCCAGGAAATATAACAAACGAGTGTGAAATGAGACCATTAGGCTGCATTTTCACTTCAGTTGCGCCAATCACGCCGCGCACAACGTGTCAGTAATTGATGAATAATCTCTTGAGATGACCCTCTTGATTGACTGAAATCAATCACAGCAATCATCACAACCTCTTATATTACAAGAATAAGAAACGCGCTGGTGTAAATGAGCCCTTTGCGTATACAGATGCGCATATGGATTTATAATGGCAATCCTTAAACTCGATCAAGTGAAGTTGGGCTCGGATCAAGTAAGGCTTCCTTCAGACCTGCATTCATCCTCGCATGCACCCGCGGTGACGTCACGGAGCACTGGAAGTGCATGTGAGGCTGAACACAGATCTGCAGGCAGACTATTGAAATGATGCGGTGTGGCACCTTAAGGAGTCGCTCGCGCTTCAGAAGAAACACCAGCAGCACTATAAACGTGAACGAGGAATGCACTCAACAAATAACACATCTAAACCAGCAATTACGGCGTATCTGAAACACACACACACACGGTCCACTATGCTGGAATTCTGCCAATGGATCCGATCAGAACCGACAACAGCTGCTTACGAGAGTGATCTTTTAATCAAACCCGGCGACCGCAACCATTTAAAGTGTTTGACAGAGAAAACGCTAATATTTACTCCGAATACGCTACACTTAAGCATTCGGGTTAAAATAATAAATCGTTTAAGAATTTACTAGTAAAACAAACGGCGAGTGTGTATATTAAAACCCCAACACAATGGTGAATAACGTAAACTTTAGTTATATTTTCTATGTCCTCTACCTTCGCTATTTAAAGTAGTTACACAACACATTTTATCTGTTTTCACTGGCCGACAAAAGAACATTGAAAGTATCTGGCTGGACTCCAGCACCGAGGTTTGCCTATTAGACACATTACAAGTGCAGCGTTAAACAGCGCGGACCTCCGCTACTCACCGATAACGTGTCCGATCAGCATTAGTGTATCACAACAGAGGAAAAGAAGAAGCGGTAATAATCCAAGTGATACGAAAGCGCGTTTATCCGAATAGAGATCCCGTCCTGCCCGTGTGTCTATTGTGCGCTCGGCGTGCTGAAGCAGCAGCTGAAGCTGTTCCTCTTGTCTGAAGCAGACGGCTGAGCAGCGCAGTCTTTTCGTCAGTGGAAAACTCCCTCCTGGCGTGTGACGCAGGCGGTGACACTGCCCACGCGCCGCTTCCTGCCTTCCGCGCGGAGCGACACTCCTCCTGGCGCGCTCGCATCCTGACACAAAATCACTATAGTAACATGACTGAGAAAAGACCGGAACACAATAACCGTGGGTTATGGGAAATAGTAAATGTTTCATTACTCTGGAAAAAAAAAAAACGCACAGCAGCCATAGTTCCTGTAAATATTGTAGTAAATAATACCTCATAGTAAATAACATTTCCTAAAAACATAGTAAGACATTTGAAAATATTTCTTTTTTCTTATTTTTCTTATCTTATTTTCTTATTTTGTTATAGCCCTGTATAATAACTATATGGTCAAATCTGTGTGTGTATTAGTGTTGTCAAGCGATTAATCTTATCCAAAATAATTGTATACATTTTATAGTTTCTATATATGTGTGTGTGTGTGTGTGTGTGTGTGTATATATATATATAATTTATGTTTGCTTGTTTAAATGTTTGTTTATCAAACGATTAATCGAATACAAAATAAATGTATTCATTTTATAGGCTATTTATACAATTTATTTATGTTTGTTTGTTTATGTGTGTGTGTGTGTGTGTTTGTGTTTTAGAAACATGTTTATATATTAAATATAATATTACTATTATTGAAAATAATATATTATGTTTTGTATTCATATACATAAAAAATATGCACAGAAGCACACACATCTTAAGTAAACAAACTTATTTTGTATGAGATTAATCGTGTTATGTGTGTGTGCTGTATGTATGAATATTTCATATATAAATTATTAAATATTTTTTAAATATATAATTTACTCGATATGCTATCAGGGTTTTTCTTTTACATTTCTACATTTCTGGTATAAAAAATGTGACTGAATAAATTAAATATATGCATGCGATGGTGTCTGGGTGGTTGTTATTCATAATCTCCTGAGTCAACCTCCACTGAATTAATGAGTCATAAATCTTTTGCATCATTTAGTAGTAAACCCTGTTACACTTTTGCATCATTCAGTAGTAAAACTTGTAAAACTATTGCCTCATTTAGTCAGGTTGTTTCAGACGTGCTGTATTGACATGCAAACTCTCAGACATATAAAGAACAAGTAATCAAATTAATTTTTTTTTATGTTTATGAAAAAGTTAGACTGAGGCTGAAGACAAGTTGAGGGTGAATCACAATGATTTCAGGTATGACTGAACATCACGTCCCCTCCTATCTAAAGCATCTGTGAAGGGTTACATCTGTGTCATCATTAACTGCGTACGCCTGCATGACACACAGTTCCACTAATGCAATATTTATCAGAACGGCGTACAGCAAAGACGCATTTAGGAGGAGCAAACTTTCAATTTCTAGAGAAAAGGGGAGTGCTGACAGTATCGACACAGGTGTACATGTTTGGGTGGAGCCAGCAAAAGACAGCAGATACTAAGTGTATTAATCGAACACAGGATCATTTCAGAGGGCTTCGGTCCTCGGGGTCCCGTAAAGAGCATTATCATTCTCCAGCCCAAAACAAATAGGCAGGTCTGATGGCATGCTGAGAATCACATGGCATGCTGTTGTTGCAATACACAAACTGTTAGACTAAGCTTTATAGCTCATGTTGCTGTTTGCTTCGGTGTTCATGTTGCTAATAGCTGTTTACTTAGTATTTTTGACATGATTCATCAGTGTTGGTTTACCTATTAGTGCACGTGTTGAGGCAACAAAGCTGGAATGTCCTGTAGATCGTCTCTTCCTGATTAACTTGGCTGTCGCCTACATGCTTTTAGACACAATTCAAGCATATCTAGATAGTCAACCTTTTGGTACTTCGTCACTTCTCTACTCAACTCCTGCCAGCAAACCCGCTAATATCTGTTAGCGACTGGTTGACTCTTGCTGTGTCACTGTGGTCTTCAGGCGGAAAAAAAAACCTGTTAAAGAGAGAAACAGAAACACAGCGTGCTTACAAAGAAAGGCATTACTGTTACATGCAATAATATTGATAAAAGATGGTTCAGGACATGAAAGAACTCATTACAAACTCCCAAAGTGAGAAAAAAAAAAGTTTAAGGGATGAAGACTGATACTCACAAATGTTTGTCTGCTCTTCCAAGAAAAGAAGCCTCGGGAGGGGGAGGGGAATGGTTTTGCCAGGGCCACTGGCTCAGGCCTGCATATATTACCCACTATGTCTTTAAAAGTGTGCCAGAGACTTTACCGCAGAGGACGCCCCACATCGAGAACAATAATGGCCCTCAATGCTTACCATCTGCAGGGAGAAAAAAAAGCCATTGCTGCACATGTTCTTAGCAGCACCTCACATGAACTGACTCGCACATTACTGAGCTGAGCTCATATACCTCAAGTGCACACGTTTTACATTCTGGTTTTAAAGGGAAAGTTCACTCAGACATCTGTAAATATAAAGTCATTCTCATCTTATTCCAAAACTCACAAGCTGAATTTATGTAAAAGTATATAGCCCCAAAATTTAAAATTAGAAATAAAATATGTATATTTTTTTAAACTTGACAACCCCAGTTTAAGTTTGTTTTTACTGATGAAAGTGACCAGGATACTTCACCTTTTCAACAAAAAAAGTTTTAAAAAATTTAATTAATAAAAATTTTGAATATAATAGAGATTAAAATTACCTAGATTTTTTTTTAAAATGTTAAATAATTTTTAATAACTAAAAATAAAATAAAATAAAGAAATTTAATAAAACGTTTTTAAAAAGTTAAATTAATATTTCTGAATAATATACTTTCTAAATAAAATGTATTAATTTAATGTATTTTATTAATTTAATGCTTTAATTTAAAAATAATTAATTTTTTATCTTTTTTTTTTACATTTTGAATAATATGAAAAATTATTAATTAATTTTAATAACAGACTACTGCAAATATAAAATGTCTAGAATATAAGATATTCTTAAAACGTCACCTTTTGTATTTCAGAGAATAAAATCAGATTTACATTTTACTTGCATTTTCTGAGTGAACTATCCATTTTAGTTTGTTTCGTATCTCAGAAAATGCCTTTAGAAGTAAGCAAAAATAAACACCCTCAGAGGAGTTCGCTAATTAATTAGGGAAAACCAGTGATAATAGGTCCCCAGGACAAAGCCTTCCAGTGCTTGTTGAAAAGAGAGGGGTGCTTACAGGAGTCAGGGTGAAGTGCAGGGTTTTTGGGAACAGATTGATGGCCCCAGCTGTCTCTAAGGAGTGAGGCCAGACAAAGCCGGGCAGCTGTTCACCTGTAGCTGAAACAAGTGCTGATATTTCCGGGGACTTGCAGTCGTTCTGTATTCTTACTGTCTCTGATTATACAGTAGCAACAACTTTGCGAGTATGACAGTACGGTGTGTGCTGACAGCAGAATAAAAAGTAAGCAAATATACACAGAATTTCTAAGGTACATTTTGCTGAATGTTCAGAAAACTCCCACCCTGATCGGCAATAGAACGGATTATTACCCACGCATTTTTTTCAGCGGAACTTGTTAAACAAGTTTTTTTCCATTCAATTTTCCTATAGCGATTAGAAAAAAGTGTTTAGTAAATTGTCCGAACCAAGCCAACCAACTATAAAGTGAATCACAACAACACAAGCTTTTATTTGAGAAGCAAACAGAGGTACAAGACTTTAGCGAACTACAATTCAAACAAACGACATAAAGAATTCAAAAATCATGGTAAAAATATATAACTACTTCTTTTTTAAATTATTGACTATATCTACAGAAACAATATGCATATAGTCATGTATTTAGAGTGCGTAGGAGAGCATCGTGGGTAATGTAGTTTTTGACAGATCATTCCGTGAAATAAACAATTATTTCAACAGATGGCTTCAATAAACACACATTCAATTGATTAACAAACTCAGAGCTCACAACAGCTCTTATTTATTAGTTTTCGTTAAAAATCGATCTCCCGTGGAGAACATAAATAAAGTTTTTACTTCTGAAACCCGAATGTTGCACGCTATTGGATGGGCCACGACAGTAGCATGAACATTAAAGTTAAAAAAAACATCAAATAAGCTGCACAGAAGCACTAACTTGTGCCCCTTGTGAATAATTAAGCATATAAATTGGAGATTAAAAGACAGAGAATCCAAAGCTGAGTTAGACACAGGGGTTAATCTGCAGGCGGAGGAGAGCGGAGACACCCTTCCCCCAACTCACCGCCAACCAATTACTACAGAGCTTCTGCCTCACTCAGAGACAGACGGATCCAGCCAGTGATATGACATCATCAGATGCCCATTAAAGGAGAGTTTACTTGTTTCTCCCCCTCTCTCTTGCTCTCTCGCTCTCTCTCTAAAGACGAGCTCAGAAACGTGAAGCCTATTTTCCCTCCGGAACTCTGTCACGGGGTGCAAAGACAAAGAACTGTTTGTTTTTTCTTTCGCGGTAGAACTTTCTGTAAAACTCTGGCATGTGAAGAGTTCAATGATTGGATTCTTACTGTATATTTGACTTGATTTTTCGACTTTTTATATTCGCAAAGCTTTTAAATACTACCTGCTTCTAAATATTAGGTGTTTGTTGATAACAGCTCTGGTGTTTTCTTGCTCGCATCTGCAGCACCATGACTAGACACTCACTGTTTCCAATAGTTCCTTTCAGTTCCAACAAACACTCATTATACTGACCCTGCCCTCAGTGTGTATGTGTGTTTTCTCCTCCGCAGACTCTCGGTGCATGTCTTTGGCAGCTGAGGAGGGGGAAAAGAGAAAGACTCAACTGGTTTTGTTTACTTAGCAACATTGCAAGGCTGTAAACTAATGCCTTCACAAGTCTGTCCCCGGGGATTTTTATTCAATATTGCTCACACTGATTTATAGTTTGTTATAGACTAAGTATACATCGATACTGATTTGCTGATTAGAGCTTAAAAGATGTCAGGTTATATTAACAAACTATTTCTACAGTCCATTTGAAACATATTGCAGCTTTATATATATATATATATATATATATATGTATATGTATATACTTTAATTAATTAATTAATTAATTGTGATTAATCATTTTGCAGCACTAATATATGTTATGTTTTTATATTAAATATATTTATATATAAATTAAAATAAAAATATATACTGTATATATGTAAATATATTTTTTTAATGTATACTGTATGTATGTGTATTTATATATACATAATAAACATGGAGTGTATTTTATACGAACAATTTCTGTTTAATTCAATGCTTTGCGATTTTATTTGTGAAATTGACATTTCTTACACTTTTATTTGGTGTACACTCTTGTAAAATTGATCCTGGCCACATCATAGAGAGTAAGTTCATTTTAATTATTAGGGACAAAATAATAGGTTCATATCTTGTGACTTAATGCTTCAGACAAACCTCTTTCACACCACAGCCCCCGTCTGCACAGGAACACAGTAGAAAGTGAACGGAGGGTCATGAATTTAAAGCTGCAAAGGTTAATGATGAGTGACAAGTGGATTAAAATGGCCGTAGATCCTAGACAGTGGCTGACTCTGACCAACCCCCCCAGCAGCGGTAAAGATCTTTGGAGTTTCACGACGGAGTCTGATCTCCTCGCTGATCGTTCATCAGTGTTCAGCATCTCAGTAGAAAAACAACAGAACAGAGGCCTACAGGCTCTCAAATCTCTGTTCTTGTAGCACGCGGACAGACTTTTATAGATAATAACAGTGTTTGTGAGATTGACCTTCATGCATTTGTTTATTCTTGCTCTCACAATTTGAAAACTAAACTTTTCAAATCTGATCAGATGTTTCCTTTTTGCAACCTTGATTGTTTTGATATATGCATATGCAATGTGTGAGATTCAAGCAGTATGCAAATTCACACTGTAAAAAAAATTGTTTTGAAGTTATAGTTATATGTTTATGAAATAGACAGATGAATAGATGTTTTTTAACTCGAATGAGAAATGGGGAGAGAGAAAAAAGCATTTGCCAAATGCTTTTTTAAAAAGCTATTTAAAATGTGCATTTAAAATGATTTATTAATGTACTTATTAATCTACATTTTAAAGCATTAATTAACAGTTAACAGTTATAAATTTGTTTATTTATTTATATTTAAAAATATTTATTTATTTAAATATATATATATAAATATATATTTGTATTGTTTTATTAAACTATTTAAATACACAAATTTAAAAAACTTTAATTATGTCTATTAATTAAAAGTTATTTATTTATATGCATTTTTAAGTTTAAATTATAAAATGAATACGCTATTTTATTTTTAAGTGGCTCTCCTGGTCTTTCACAGATTTATAGCATGTTTGAAAAAAAAAATAATTTCAGACTTTCTACTTCAAAATCTTAAGCTACATTCAACGTGTTATTTGTAATTATGTAAATTTTTGTGAAATTTACGAGCAATTTGTAAAGTAAATTGTTTATATATTTGGTGCAAAATGTACATTCATATTAAATAATGTAAACTACTGTTTTAAAGATTTTACATTGTTACAAAAGTTATGTTATGTTATTCAAAATTATGTTATTTTGAATTTTCTATATGCATATTCAAATGATTTCATATGACTAGAATCATGGCTGCTAAAAAACATTATCACAAATATTTTAAAATGAAAAATAATTGCAAATTTAATCAAATACTTGCAGTCATGCCATAAAAGACTTTAAAAACAACATTAAAAAATCTACTGACCTCAAACAGTTTGTCAAATTATTTATATTTATTTCAAAGATGTTATAATTCTCATAAAATAGATTAAAGACAGTATTGATATCTTGCATATTGACTGTGTTGCTTATTTTTACAGCATTTCTAAAACACCTAGCAAAAGCTCCTGTGCAATAACCATATCTTTTGGAGCAACACAGATAAGCCAGCAGAAGTCAATACAGCGTGGAGTGTACACCAGGTCATGTCAGCAGCTCTGCAGCACTTCCTTATTGAAGTGTTTACATGCAGCACACGTGCTTTCCTTGAGCGCTGCTGTGGCTTCAATGCAAAGAAGTCAGCTGTCAGTTGAACAGCGAGTTCTCACAAGGCTGATAACTGCACGACTACCCCTCTGCGGGCAGATTTTGTGCATAAAAACTCCCAAAATGACAAGAGAAGACTGCTGATGAGAAATTGTCTTGCATGCATAACCAAAAAAAACATACCGATGTCTGTGCGTTTTGTGACTTAAACTAAATATTGTTTGCTGATCTGATCAGTCAACACCAAATCTGTTGAGTGTATTTCACTTTGATTTCAAGTTCTTTTTTATAAGCTTTCCTTTTCCTCTTTCTCATAAACAGGCCTTTGTGTTGCTCACTTCACACGCATGGTTTTTTTCCAAATAACTTTCCCAAGGCTAAATATCAGTTTCCACCTAAATAGGCGGAGATAACAGACAGTGACGGAAACCCCTTTAAGACGTCACACGCTGCCTCTGAGAAAAGGAAACCAAACACACTGCAAAGTTTCCCGTTAAAGCAGGGTACTTCCTTATTACTGAGCTGACACGCTTGTGAAGTACGTTTCTCCCTTTAAATAGAGTCTGAAATAACAAGCTAGGTTTGAACTACCCATAATAGCTGGGAAACACTGCCGCCAATCCATACAATGCCATACACAGAAGCTGTTCGACGGGAATATTCGCTGGATTTCCTTTGCCTTTTAATGGAAGGTGTATTTAGCACGACTGGTGTGACTAACACAGATGACATGAAGCACACCCATAAGAAAAATGAGCTATAGGCAGGGGTTTTTTGTGTGTGTGATTTTATTACTGTGTAACATTTTGATGACTGTTTCCTCTTACTATCTTTGTATGAGAAAAATATTTGTTTAGATACTCAGTAGATCAGATAAAGCTGTAAAGTACTGACAAGGATAAACAATTAAACTTGTGGCTATGTGTAAAGCGACCGACTGGATTTAAAAGGAATTAAATTAAAAGAAATCAAATTAATAACATATTTTCGATAGCAACAATAACAACATATAACAAACATAAAATGTAGATATACATCTCAACTATTATTTTTATGAAATACTGATAAAAGCTGTGATGCGTATCTGTTCAGTTATGTGTGACAATAGCATGTGAATTACTACAAATAAGCAGTTTATTAGATTTGTTCGTATGTATTTGATTCGCTAAAGCACACTCGTTAGTGCAAATCAGTTGTTCAGAAATCTGACAACACTGGTAATGCTGAATGTTTAGGGTTTAACTCGTTTTGATTCTCTAGAATTAGTTCATAAGTGTCATTCATTCAGGAATTGGCACTAATTACAAATCATGATTCAGTTTGATTCAGATGATTTGGTTCAAAGAATCGTTTGTTTGGGTATCGGACAACACTGGTTGCGCTGTATGTGTTTGATTCACTAAAACAAACATGTTCATAAAAGTCATTTGTTTAGGAATTGAACAACACCGTCTGTATGTTTTTGATTCACAAAAACTGGTTCATAAGAGTCATTTATTCGGGAATTGAACAACACAGTATGCACTTGACGTATTTGAATCACTAAAACTGATTCATAACAGTTTGGGATTAGTTGCTCCATATTTTAATTATTTTCTAGATTGAATTCATAAGAGCTGATTGTTGATTTCAATGTATTGTATTTGATTCACAAAACTGGATAATGAGATTCATTTGTTCAGGAATCTAGTAAAACTAGCCATGCTGGATGTTTAAGATTCACTAGAACTATACGTTTTGATTCGCTAGAATTAGAAGTGGCATTCATTGGGGAATCAGCACTAATTGCACTGTATGTTTTTAAATCAGATGATTTGATTCAAGGAGTCATTTGGGTCTCAGACAAGACTGGTTGCTCTGTATACATCACTTTTAAAAGACATAAGAGTCGTTCATTTGGCAATTGGACTGTTGTGATTTACATGCTTGTTTCACTATAGAGCAAACTGGTTCAGAAGAGTCATGATCTTTGGAATTAGACAAGACTGGTCATGCTGTATGTTTAGAAATCACTTGTAGAATTGCCCTGTATGTGTTTGATTCAGATGATTTGTTTAATTTGTTGAGGTATCACAAAAACGTCTGATTCACTTAAACAATTCAGTTCATAAGAGTCATTCTTATGCTGTATATTTCTGATTCACTGAAAAGAAGTGACTCACAGAAGTCATACATGCTGTAATCGACACTTAGTCGCATTGTTTGTTTCATGCTGAGTAAAACAGAAACGTCCGCATCAACACAGTTTGACAGAAATATCTTCGTGATAACAGGAACGACCATCATTTTAAATACTAAGGAATTTTCCTATTCATAGCCGACCTTAAAAAATTAACCTATATTGCGAAATATTCACTGCACTGACAAGCGTGACAAGTTGCCCCAGATTCATACTTGACCACAAACACACAGCTCAGCGACTCTGAACATTACATACTGGTTTCAGTGGGCCTTATATTCTCTCTTTACAGGGGCTTTGGGGAATGTGTGTGTTAGAAAGAGGAAGGACTGAGTTTGGCAGGACGTCAAAAAAGTGTTGTTACCAAGGCTACAACAACGTGCGGGCCAACCGCAGGTGCCGCCGCAACAACAGCGTTTCCCAATTAGGGACCCTGAGAGAGCCCCAATAATGAAATATGCCCCTGGGCTGCGCTGGGTTAACTAAATGAATCCACAGTCGTTTAAAGTTAACAAAAGGCTGACTCGGGAGGCATTTGAATGCCCACCCCCTTCTCTGTGTCCCGCTCTCATTCATTTCACACAGTTAAAGACGTGCTTTAATTCAGGGGGCTGATTTCAAAATAAGGCATCCCCCCGACAGGGCAAATCTATCATTGGTGGTTAACAGTTTTCAATTCAGAAGTGAGATTAAACATATCCAGAGGGAAGATCCCATAAAAATGAAAGCAGAAACTTAAACAACTAATCCCATTCTTGCAGCCAAAATGCTCTCACAGCTTTGCCCTCAGAGCTTGAGAAAGGAACCGAGTCGTCCTGTTTGCCGAGGGCTAGTGTCCACACATCCGCCTCCACAAAGCCCCCATTGAAAGTGCACCCAGGTTAAAGTGTGTTTGAAAACCCTGTTTAACAGCACAGAAAAGAAGGCACAACCCTGACCAGCAGGCCTCACACTGCCTTCTTTACTGCCAGCCTCCACACACACATATACACACACACACTGGCTGTTGTGCTGACACTTACTTTTTCTGTCTCCCTCTCCCTTCCTGGTGAACAATATGAAGGGAGGTGCAGGAGAGGAAGTAGCTGGGCTGGGTGGTGAGCAGGAGGGAGGAGCGGGCCCCTCTCTTTCCCATGTGAAGGACAAGTCTGTTGGAGCGTCAGTCTGGGGCCGTGATTGTGTTCGGCGCCTGGCTGCGTCTCACAGAAGACCCCCATTAATCACTGGAGCAGGTCTCTCTCTCGGTCTCGCTCGCTCTTTCTCTTTCTCTGCCCTTATGCAACGCACCACCTACATCCAGGACCCCACACACACAAGAGGCATGTGCGCACACATTTAGCCCTTCCGAAACGCAGACATGCAGAATACACTGCACTTTCCACAAATAGGCTAGAAAATAAGTCTCTAAACTTAACTTCTGTTTCAACGTATGGCCATGTTCTTGAAATGAAAGTTCACAGAAAATGAAAATTCTGTTATCATCTTTATTTACCCAAACTTTTGAGACCAACCCGATCTCATGGCAGTTTGTAGTTACAAGATGGTTAATTCATACGAATCAGCACAACCTCACTTATAGTTCACTTGTTCATATTGATTCGTATTAATGACCTACCCCTAATACCGTCCCTAAACCTATACCAGTCACTGATGTCCAGACAAAACGTTCAAAATCACAGTGAGGTCGTATAAAGTAGTCACTTCTTAATATATATACAAACTGGTCATAAGATAACTTTTTAGTATATTTAATATTTAGAAAAAAAGTGTTATGTTGTTTTTGGTTGCCATTGCAAAACAAGAATACACACAATAGATTATTTTATTAATAAAAAATATTTTTAGAATACAAACAATAGAATTACATTTAAAATGTAAATTACTAATATTAATATTATATAAATCATGCACCTCTATAATAATAATAATCAATTAATTTAAATAAATAGACAATTTAAATTCAATACTAAGCTCCTGAATTTTATGCATTCCATCGTAATATTTTAATTATTGATTTAAAATATTTTTGGAATGCAATGAACTGAATGTCAGCTCAAGATATTATATCAACATTATGTCATTTTAAGAGTGAAATACAGTTAATAAGGTCACGACTTCAAAATCACTACTAGAATGAGGGAGTAGTTTAAAACTAGTCACTTTTCATGCTAAGTTAGTTTTAGGTTAGATAATACTTTATGTAACACATCGAATAGGTCTCACAACAAGAACATGCATTGTAAAAGAAAAAGTCATGGGACTTTGTTGTGTTTATAGAAAGTACCTCCTCTCATTCATGCACAAACACATCAACACAGAAAGCACAAAAATATAAAGAAAACTGAATATATGCAGTCACACACACACACAGACAGACATTCCCAATAGTACTACATTGACTCCAGTGTATCTGAATCTGTGCTCTCTCTCTCTCTCTCTCTCAGACACACACAAGCACACACACAAATTCGTTCCCTCAATCATTTATTTACTGAAGTCATGTGGGTGAGCAGCATGTAAAAACATTTCATGAATGCCATAAAAACCAAATGTACTGTAAATACCGCTATTTGGAAAAGCTGCAGTGTTCTTTTAATCCTCTTGCACTGAGGTGGAGAATGTCAAATAGCTGGCAATCCAACCTGATGAGAGCACAGGAATTGTTGGCTTATTCACATGAGGATTGTTTACCTAAACTGCTAAAGCTGGATACAGACTCTCAGCGCTGCTCTGAATGTTAGTGAATGCTCGCCAATTTACATAACTCCTATAGCGTAGAAACATAACTCCTACATATCTTATCATATATTACATCTCATGAAATCTTACAATATCCTTTAAGACAACAACATACCTCACAACTCGTGAATTGTTTTAAATAAATAAGATAATTATTGAAATATAGTTTACAGGACATTATTATTAAAAAGGTTTAAATTTATATGAAATTATAACATTTCATATATTTTTTACATTTCTGCCCCCTTTTAAAAATACTTTTTGTCGTCACTATTATATTATGTGTCCCATGACCATGCAGATGCTACATTTCACCTAAAACTTTCTGTCACTCTCCTCCAGCTCTCTAATGCTAATTTATAAAGCAGTGGAGAGCAGAGAAAGAGGGAGGCGGAGGTGCAGCAGGTCAATGGCTTCTTCAGCACATAAACCTTCATGTAATGAGCAATATTTGTGAAGCATCAAGGTGACAGAGTCTCTGGAGTCCAGAGTCACGTGTCTATACAAGTCTCCTTCAAACACACCTCCTTCGCTCATTACACTGCATTCAAAAGCTTTGTGTGCCACTCAGGAACCAGGGATGAAAATGAATATTTCCGGCCAAAGATATGTTGTCATTCCTCTTTTATACTGCCCCTTGTGTAAAATGTCAATGTCACACTTTCTTATTTCTTGTAACATTATTAAAAACTATTTAAAAAATTCTATTAAGTTAAATATGTATATATACATAATTTTTTTCCCCTAATGAAATATAATATAATGAAATAATATTATAAATATATCAATTAATACAACTGTTGAAAATAACTAATAAAGTACAGTGTAAATGAAGTATTTTACTATTATTATTATTGTTATTAATATAGTTATATATATATATATATATATATATATTTTTTTTTTTTTTTTTTTTAAACCATATACATTTATTAGATTATTGAAATTAATTAATGAAGCATAATGTAAATACAATATGTAATATATATATATATGTATTATTATGGCTCTGATTATATTTTCATATGCAACATACAAATACTGCATACATTTATATTCAGCGTATAAAATATACATAAAATATTTTATATAAATATATATATATATGGTTTTTATTATGTGTATATTATGTTTATATAAATACAAACAAATACATGTATATCTTTTTAATGTTTATGTATTAAATATATATATATATATATATATATAAACAAATACTTTCAAAATATATACTGTATGTGTGTGTATTTATAAATACATAATAAATATACACAGTAGACATACATATATATATAATGTAAACACAAACACAAAATATTTTGGATGTGATTAATACCAGTACAGCATTCATAGAGCTGCTGTGATCAATCATTTCATATCATTACAATCACTGCAGTGACAGTATTTGGTATAAATAACAATTAAGAGAGAAATTATGGAGATTTTGATGATAGTATCAGAACATTGGGATAAACCCATTTAACAAACAACAAATAAAACCCATCAGCGACATAAACAAGACAGGGAGGCTGATGTCTCTCTTTTGTTCCCGCGCATGATAAACATGTTTATCGCTGAACCCAGATTATGCAAACTGGGATTATAATCCATCTGTATTTCCATTCCCAACACTGGAATCCCTTCATGAACAGGAATAGTATCTTTTCAAAACATGGAATGCTAGAAAAACACCATTTAACACACGGTGCAATTCTGAAACGCATAGACAGACCATCATTTAGTCTGATCAAAACTCACTCAGTGAGGACAAATGGGTATTTTGATTGGCAGAGACTGAGTGAATGGCACAAGCAGGCTTGTGGAGTGTGTGTGTGTGTGTGTGTGTGTGTATTCTGAGTGTCTATGCCAGGTCACTAATGGGTGTGAGGATGTATTGCTGTGTCAGCTTGATGAAGCACTGCCTCTGGAAGCTTCCCATCCATCTGCGGTGATTAATCAACCCATCAGAGGCTGTTAATCATGGAAACAATACACAGATTACAGACACACACATGCATTCTAACCAGCTCATACACACGCAGTGAGATCAGACGGCAGACACTGATTTGTATTTTATCTTACAATAATAAATCAATCACACTTGATTGGCTATTTGCATATCTGTAATAAATTTTACATTTTATATAAATGCCTAAAAACTATTTATGCTGCCAAACAATATCATTAAATTATTTCTGACAAGTTTAACAAACATAAGCATTGGCGAACATTTTTCTTGCTTTAAAGATAAATCGTAGCAAATACTATCAAAAGCATTCATAATAAAACTGATTGAAATAGTTTCGTGTGTGTTATAAACCTGTATTAATTTGCCAGTAAAGTAGCAATCGATAATGAATTGCAATGTTGTTAAAAAACCCATCTGACACCTGAGAGGCGTAAATCCTTTACTTATAACAAAAAAGCCACTCATTCCTTAATGGAAAAGTACAAGCACTTCGCTCTTGATGTATTTCACATGGTAATTTGCATGTAAATGTTGTGTAATTGATTGCCTTCATGTCTACACATGCAATGTAAGTGGAATTCGACAAAAAGAAAGCTTTGTGCTCCTTAGAATGTCTCTTAAGTAAACCGTAAGCAAATAACATCTTTCCTTTTCATCTTATTAATGTATCCCCAACAGATGCGGAGCGGATTATCTCGATTAGTCCTTTCTTCTGGCCCTGTTTTGCTGTTTTGCATCTAAGTCTAACAGACCGGCCTCTGTCATACTGGAACAAAACTCAATGTTTACAACTTATCTTACACTCTTAAAAACAGAGGTTCCACCAGAGCGGGGTTTTGTGGAAGCCATGTTATAAAAAAAAGTTAAAGGGATAGTTCACACAAAAATGAACATTCAGTCATTTATTACTCACCCTCACGTCACGTCCCATTCATCTTTTGAACACAAATTAAGATATTTTCGATGAAATCTGAGAGCTGCATACACAGCAACAACTGGCACACTCAAGACCCCGAAAGGTAGTAAGGACATCTTATAAAACAATTAATATGGTTCAACTGTAATGTGTTTATCCTCCCATGAAAATTCAAATAACTTTACTCTTCTTGTCTGTGTCAGTCTTTGATATGCGTTCACAAAAAAGAAATTAAGAATTAAGTCATTATTTGTTTTGTTTTGTTAAACCACTGACGTCTCATCGACTATTTTAATGATGTCTTTACTTCCTTTCTGGGCCTTGAACTGTCAGTATTGTTGCTGTTTATGGAGGGTCAGAAAGCTCTCGGATTTCATCAAAAATATCTTGTGTTACAAAGAAGAAGAAAGGTCAGGAATGACACGAGGGAGTAAATAATGACAGCATTTTAATTTTTGGCTAAACGATCCCTTTACCTGCAACTTTTTTATCTCAAAATTTAGAGTTTCGTTTTTAAAATGTAATAAAATTGGTTTCGCAATTCTGTTTTTTAAAACGAACATAAAAGACAGAATTCTAGAAGTTCATGGAAATTCTAAAGAACAAAAAGAGAATTCAGAATTGTGAGATACACTTTTTCTAAGAAAAAAAAAAGATTTGCGAGATTAAAGACCCAATAATTTTTAATTATGTTGTGCTGTCACGATTAATCGCATTCAGAATAAAAGTTTGTGTGTGTGTGTGAACTATGTAAATTTATTATGTATATATAAATACATACAAATACAGTATATAATTAGAAAATATTTACATATATATATTTATATTCTTATATATAAACATATTTTTCTTAAATATATACATATGTCATATATGTATATATACGCAGTACACACACATATATTATGTAAATAAAAACGTTTATCTTGGATGCGATTACCCGTGATTAATCGTTTAAAAGCACTCATTTTTTGTTACGCAGAAATGGGGTTCCATAGTTTTCACAACCTTTATTCGACTATAAAGTGCTTTTTGTGGAATGGAAGGGTTCCGCACATATTAGAGGTTCTTTATTGAACCACAACGTCTAATAAACAATCTTTTTTTTTTTTTACAAACTAGATGTGCATTCCTTTCTTTCTGGAGCAGAACTAAGACTATCACACTTCCCAGGATTCCCTTCACATGACAATAGATTTCTTTAGGTACGCAGCTGTCCTGGTATTTTCATTTAAGTAATTAGTACCATTGATTAACCCGATGTTGGCTGCATTCCACGAGAGACAGGAACCTGCTATTTTCCGTCTCCCCTAACCACATGTTTGATATCAAAGATGACTCATCATTTTAATCGTTGTTTCCCAACCCTGACTCTGTGTTTTTACTGGCACCTCGCAGCTGTACAAAGGGGGAGTTTTATTTTTCCGCTGACCTCCCTCCCTCTCTCTCTTTTTCCCGCTCTTTCTCTTTCCTGACCGCGAGATGATGAGATATGAGAGTCGGGTGGTAAATTAGAACAACGGGCAGTTTTCCACTGCATGTACAAGATGTGCTAATTTAAGCAATGTGGTCAGGGTGCGTCCTCGCCCCTCGTAACCGTCGGCGTAGAAGCTACATGCTCAGGCAGATGGCTGTTCGCAGGGCAGCTAGATAATGATGGAGGATTAAACGCCTGACTCCCTTGCCACATTCCCCTCCTGCATGTGTTTGTGTTCCCTCTTTAGTGAGAATTTATGGGTTCTGTGGTGCAAAGATAGATTGCAACAAAAAAAAAAAAGCCTCTGAGAAAACGCCACTAATCTGCGAGCGATAATTCTAAATGAGTGATTCTGGATTAATAAAAATGCTAATTTATAGAAATGCAATGCAATGACTCTCAGTGAGGAGGACTCGTGGCTTGTTTGCCCTCGACTCTATTTAAAAGAAAGACATCAAGATCATAAATATGGATCCGGTTTTGTCGGCCTGTGTGGGTGGTTTGTGCCAAACAGCTACACTCATCCCTAACATATTATTCATTTGTGTATCACAGGCAAAGGGACACAGTGACATGGGAATAATTGAAAGAAATGTGATTAGAATCTGGAAGACCATGTTTACACCTATGATTCAATCATAAGATGTCACGTTGATGATTACACCTGCTTCCACACATTGGGATATTTTGAACTATCGATGTGGACAACAGTGTCTAGGGTATGAAGAACAGATAATTTTGCATATTGAAATTATTTCTATATGAACAAGCAGGAGAGAGTTTAACTGTTGTAAATATTGAAGCAATTATTAAATGCTCACTGGGGTATTAGTCAGCAAGTGTGTTGTAAATGGCTAAATGTTCTTCTTTTCTGATTTATCTGAGCACCTTAAGAAATATTTTTTGTGTGAGTGGTGAAACCGTTTTCAGTTTCATCATAATTTGAATTCTGGGTGAAAGGTAGAAGAAACAGAAACCAAGCACAGCAACTGAAATGGACAAAAAGGCCCCTATTGCTCCAATTTATGACACTTTTAGTGAAGTTTTTGACAAATCGGTTAATGACATACAACACCAAGTTAATGAAAAGGATATTTTTTCAAATTAATATAGTTATGGTAGTTTATACAGTAAAACACACTTTTATACAATTTTATTTACATTGACAAATCTGTGTATTATGTATTTTAAGGTAATATATATATATATGTGTGTGTGTGTGTGTGTGTAATATGTAATAATATGTAAGTATCATTAAATTTATTTAATGCTTGCCTTCATAAATATCAAGACATTTCTATATGAAAACCGAATGAAAGACTATAGTCTGACTTAATTTAAGACTCAATCCCCCAGTTTTACAGACAAGGCTTAAGCTAGTCCTAGACTAAATTGCTAGTTTGAGCTGTCTCAGATGAAAATATCTTGCTCTGACATATCTTAAAACATGTCAGTGTCATTGTTCTGTGTTAAGA
>JAUCMT010000056.1:14824395-14834395 GCA_032357475.1 Enteromius thamalakanensis
TAATGTAACCTGCTCCTTGCAGTTAATTCTATTGAAAAATCTTAAAAGCTGTTCACACTTAGTTTTTAATGAACTTAATCAGCAGGCATTGAGCTAACTATTATTTTGTACCTACGAAAGTTATTTCTATGTTACAAGACTTGCAGTATGGGTTATACTGTTATACAGTATGGGTGTGATTTTTGATTTTTAGAGAATGTTTTGAAATAAAAGTCAAATTGCATTTAACCTGTGCGATTTTTTTTATTATAAAAAGAAAAGGTTTTCCACATATGCAAAAAGTGCCCTTTTTTCCCCCTGGAGCACTTGCCCCCCAAAATGTCTGTGCACGCCACTGACTGAGATACTAATTTAATGAAGCATAACTTATATACTTTGGTGTTAAAAGGAACAGTTTTTTGATATTTGTGGCTTTGGATTGAAGACTTGTCTTGGCAAATCTGAGTTTCAGTTTCGAAAAGTCTAGAAGAGACACGTGAGGTTACTAGTTAAAAGCAAGTTTCCATAAAGTTCCCATTTTAAATCAATGCTTAGATTTCTGAGAAACTGCAGGGGCTGAATAAATAAAGCATAAAAAAAATGAAAATACTAAAATACAATAGAAAATATGAAATATTTTATTTACACTACAGTTTAAAGGTTTGAGGTCGGTAATATATACATACATACTGTATGGAATACATGTGTGTGTTACACATGCATAGATAGATAGATATGTATTTTTATACATGCACACACACGTCTATCTATATATACACCTGTATATATATAAATATATATTACTTAAGTCTGTTAGGCCAATCAAGATTGAATATATCTGATCAAAATATATAAAATATATATAAATGTCACCTCTGCCTCTGCTCAGAAAATCTTACTGATCTCAAACTTTTGAATGATATAGTCATCTGTATGTCATGTGACCACAAACATGCAAACAAAATAACAAATTAAGGTACAACATTTTTAATCAAAGGGGATTGGGTAAAAAAAGTTTGGGAATTCATGTAAGATGTAGCTGAGATTTTTGAGTATTTGTTCCCTGATTGGGTTCCTTTAGTCCCACTGCTGCTCAAATCCTGACAGTTTAACAGCTCAATCCATCTGCATATTCCTGAGGTGTTAATGTATTACCAGAGAGAATCAACAGATGCCCAGCAGTCAAATTAAAACCTGCCCAATAAAATCTGCACACTCGGATGGAAGGAGCAGCGAGGCATGTTGCTTTGACGTAACACTGCTTTGTGCTGACAGTAGGAGAACACAGAGGAAACACTGAGTACACATTGTGCACACAGAGGAAACCTGATATTCCTGTTCCCAGCAGAGCACAGGCACCACACGAACACTCACAGATTCACTCACTGCTCACACAAATAAACACAACACACACCTTTTTTCTTGGTGTTACTTGGGCGTTTCTGAGACGTACGCTCAAATCAAATATGTACAGCATACAGGACGTAACCTAATGATAATGTTTCTCACACTGTACTACATTTTTTTCTACTGATGAAAATAATGATGAGGACACAGAAACAGAATGTTCCAGAGAATTCCAGATTATGATATCATTTGAAAAAAGGACCTCGGTGTTCAGCACTTGTATGAAATGCTTCAATCACTCATAAGCATGCAGGTCTGAAATTCATTCAGATAGACACGTTGTGTTGAGGCTGAGCGTTTGACAGTCATGCAGCACCATGTGCAAACAGCTCGCATCTTCCACAACAATCCCAGAGTGTGTCTAGGAAACGGTCACTCTACTGAGCCTTTGCAAAGCAGCTTACAGCCACGGCCCGGTCCACGGCCGGCACACGTGTTAAACGTGCACACACACAAACGCTCATACACACACGCACGCTGGCAGGCCGGGCCTAGACACAATCGCTCATAGCCACAGCGACAGGAGGTGGAGCCTTAGCCTGAGTGCATTGGTTCCCATGCGCAGAGGGGGCGCGCGTGTGTGTGTGTGCGTGTGTGTGTGTGTGTACACGCAGCGGCCCTCCCAGTCAGCCGGACTTCAGCACGTTTGCTGGAACAGCACACCTGCGTCCTAACAGCTGAGAGACACATTGTTCTACCGGTCTGCTTTCTGGATTGTCATTGCACTGAATTATAAAGCTTATGTACAGTCTGTTCTACACAATCATTACTATAAATCACTTTTATAACAGCATTTATTTATTTAAAATGCAGGGAACAGAAAAAGTTTTCTTCTTTGAAAACTGTAGGACGAGTAAAACAATTCATCTTTTGTTGTTGTTGTTGTTTACATGCACGCTTGTTGCACATTTTGTTTTTTTTGGGGGGGGGGGGGGAATTGTGAATAAATAAATATAAAATGTATGTAAAAATAAAAATGAAATATATATTAAAAAACACTTATCAAATATATACATTTATAGGAATTTATACATTATATATATATATATATATATATATATATATATATATAAAATCACCTTCTTTTAAGTGTGAGGACCAATAAAACTACAAATTTAAAAACATAAGTATATAATTAAATACATTTTTTAACATTAAGCCCTGTAATTTATATAAAAAAAATATTAATATAAACATTAAATATCATATAGTAAGTTGAGAACATTTAACTAGCATATTATGCACACTAAACTAAACTAAAATAAAATATTAGATGAAAATTTTTAACTTAAATTAACTGTCAAAGCAACAATATTTATTTGGTTTAAGTTAATTGTAAATAAATAAATAAACTTATTACTTGCATATCTAACACATATTTTACTATGAATATAGTCAGTCTATTTAGTTATTTATGTATTAATATATTCATATATGAAGCCATTATCTGCACCCACAAAAATATAAATAAAATAATATATATTATTACAAAAATGTAAGTGTGTGGAATTGATCATGGTTTCATATTATGAACATATTAAAATAAAAGCTAATACTAAATTTCAATAAAAGCTGAATATAATTAACATTAAGCACTGAAGAACCCATACTGGCTTTAAGGTTAAAAACTGATCCTATATCTTAAGATGTATATCGATAAATAATAAAGCACCTGCAATAAAAGATAAAATAACACATATTGTAGAAATATTAAATGAATGCTTATTTCGTGTATAGGCTGAGAGGTTCTTAACTATGTGTGTGGGTTTGATAATGATTGTTTGTTGTTGCATGTGTTCTTCAGCACTAGTTGACATTGTTGTGAACTACAATGTGATCTCAGCCTCACGCTACACTTATCATCATCATCAGACGGAATCAGTGTTATGTCTCCTCTGAGGAATATTCCTGTCATATGAGCGCATCATTTAATGATGTAATGCTTAAATCATATCTATTGTAGTTTATGGCATCATCCCCCATATGATCCACATCACCTGAATGTGAAAAGAAATATCATATCGCTTCATTACAGCGCTAAGCCCACACCGCTGACCTCACCCAAATATAACGATGATTGCAGCCTGTGTCATTATCTTAATCATCTTCATCATTATCGCCATCACCAGAATAGAAGCACACAGCATGTCCTTAGTCACTCTGTTTGCACCACTGGGAGAAATTTACAGCTGTCATCATGAAGCTCTGCGTTTTCTCAGAATATCTGACTATCGCAGGGGCTAAACTATACGGCATGTCCCCACGCTGAGCCCAGTTATTTATTTTCATCAGATGCTCAGTTTGTTCTGTGCCAGAACTTGTGCGAGTCCATCCCCGGCGCAGCTGAGGGCAAAAGCTGCGAGATCAGTTGAGAAATGAACCCACAGGAGCCATGAGTCAGATCTGAGTCAAGCCCTGCTCCCCACACACTCAGTCACGATGCTGCTGATCATATCAGGCTTGCCAGCTGACCTTCTGAGGGTGGCATACAAGGAGACTTCTGCCTTTCTTATATGCACACTTTGGGTCCTGAGGACATTGAAAGGAAGAAATTATTCTTTCTTAAAACACTTTTTAAACTCACTTGTTTTTTATAACAAGTGGAAGTACATGTGTCACAGTGAAAGTTTTTTCTATATTCATATTGAAAATATTGTGTCGCATTTTCAGGCTTTTTGCTAGATACTTTCTATTTTATATGATTAATCTTAAATTATTATTCAAATATTGTACATTACTTTAAAAGTAAATAATATGTAGTAGTAATTTTAAAAATATATATTATTTGCTTGGAAAAAATGTATTTACTTATTAAGTTAAAGGTAAATGAATTAATGTTAAATTAAATCCATTGATATTCTATATTCTATTATATTATGTTAAGATTGGATGAGGATACAACAAATCATTGCAAAGTGAATTTATTAATTTTGATTAAATTAATGTCAATCAAAATAAAATGAATTAAAATCAAATAGTAAACAAATAATTAAAAAAAATCCATAATTTAAGATTAAAATTTAAAAACAAATCAATGCAACGTGAAATTATTATTTTTTTTTTTTTTTACAAATTTTGTATCAGAGAAAAATAAAAAGTAAGTAAATTAAATTAAAAATTTAATTAAATTAAAAAATTAAATAAGTAAATTCTTTAAAATCAAATATACTAAACAAATAATAACAGTTCCACAGGTTAATATTAAATGTCTTGGGAAAATAAAAAAATGTGAATGTGAATGTATAATGTGAATTCATATTTATAAATTTAATATAAATTTTAATTAGAATTAAAACAATGGCTTTAGAAAATTATTATCAATAATAATTAATAATAATAAAAACTGTGTGACAGATAGTAAAAAGAATAATGTCCTCCGGGACACAACGGTGCATTTAGTTGAAGAAACTCACACTTAAACGTCTTCAGACTTTTTTGTCACAAAAACATTTCTGACCACACGACAGTTTGAGAGAAAGTGTGGGAGGGCAACAAAGAAGAACGAGAGTAACATAGGAATTTAAAGAATTCAACTTTTCGTGTCATAAATACGCATCCGCGCCAAGAATTCTGAGAATCAGGAGAAAAGCAACGGGAATGGAGACTGAGATCTGCCCACAAAGCTGAGAGGAGTTGTGTTGTGAGCAGCTGCCCTGTGCTTGACCCCAGAGGTTCACATGCTGTAAACTGGGCAAGACAATGGGAGGACTTCATTAGTGCAATTTAAATTGTTCTCATGGTGTCAAGGCACACTTTTTTCTGAAAAGCATAGCTGTAAAAAAAAAAACTACTTTGCATGTGTGCATGACGAAACAGTGAGAAATAGAGAAAGAGTTGACTGAGAGTGCAAGTTTAGGTCAGTAAATATGTGTGTGTATAAAGACTGACTGTAAGCACAGCATTACTCACTGTGCTCTGGGCTGCAGCTGGGACTGCTCCACTTCACTGCTTTGGTTGTCGCAGCAACTCAGTGCACGGCACGGGCACGCAGACGGCACCATGCCAGGTAAAGGGGGGGTGTTGGCATCTGCCTGTGGTTCTTCCAGCTGGCACTGCCAGGAACTCGGATACCCTGCACGGCAAAGCCAGCTTTATTCAAACACCATCTTAAACTTGTGCTAAATCTGCATAGATGTAATTATCGGACTTACAATACAAAATATACTCCTCAAACATTTCTGCAAAGTTTCTTTTACACTTTTGGGGTTGAAATGTGAACACCACACTCATACTTACATGCAGTGACCCTATATACACTTTAACATTTAATTCCTCAAGAAAACATCTTAAACTGGCTCAGGCTTGTTTGCTGGTCTTATTTGGGCAACCAGTTTGGCCAGACTGCCATTAATGCTGGTATTAGAAAGGGTTTTGGCACTTTTCAGAAGGTCAGATTGGCCTGTTGGATGGTTTTATTGATATTTTATGTTATTTTTTGCACATTTTAGCTTGGCTTACGGTTGTTTTTGCACATTTCAGCTAGTCAGGCTAAAAGAACAGCTGGCTGCCAACCAAAACTAGCTGAAGTCAAGATGGGAGAATGGCTTAAACCAGCTAAAACCAGCTTGGTAAGGCTGACAGACCATCTTAAAAAATTAGACCAACAATAAATCATCTTAGTCAGGGTTAAACTGCTTAAAACACATTGGGCCAATTTCCAGGATAGGGATTAGATTAAGCCAGGACTAGACCTTTAGTACATTTAAGAATTTTTAGAAACATGTCTTACAAAAATGCATTATCTGTGAGCAAACAATGACAATAATGTATTTTAAGATATCTCAGTGCAAGCTTTTTCCAGTTCAGACAGCTCTTAACATTTATTTTAATCTAGGACTAGTCTCAAACCCTGTTCGGGTTTTACCTGAGTACTAGTTTAGGGTGGAATTTAAAATACACTTAACCTATTTTAATGCATTTTAGTAATATATTCAGCTGTTAAACCAAGTATGTAAAACAAGCAAAAATGATCAATGACTCGATAAGTAATATCAGCCAGTCAGGCTAAAGGATCAGCTGGCTAACCAACTAAACTAGGATGAAAGAACAACTTAAACCAGCTAAGACCAGCTTGGCAAGGCTGAGAAACCCTCTTAAACCAGATTAGACCAACAAATCATATTAGTCTGGGTTAAACTGCTTAAATAGAGTAAGTTAGAACTAGCAACTAGCTAGAACTAGGGATTTCAAAAAATAAAACCAAGCAAAAACCATCCAAACGGAAGTCTGCTTATCACGTTACCATAGTAGTCTTGATTTATGGAGCAATCTGCATGACTGAACAACAGCTCTTTGTCCCTGTGCTCTCTCTAATGTTCAACCGAATGTGACTTGACGACGACTCACTCCTGTCCTCTATTGGTCGAGTTAAAGTAATACAACGGTAAACAAAGCAGCAACTCTGTGGCCCAGTTTTCAGGACCTTGTATTTGATTAAGTATTGTTTTACAAAATGTTGACTGCTATCAGGAAACACGCGGGAAGATTAGTCTAGTCAGATGAATGACAGAAACTTAATCACAACTAAAAATTGCCTCAGGTAAACAAAAGCGAGCAGTTAAGAATGAATTGTAAGGTCCTACCTGTTGTTTAGGTCTATATTAAACCTGAAGTAAAATATGGACACCATGAACACAGTCCAGATGGGATGAGACATCCAGTCACATGAAAGCGGTTCATAACAGCTTATTAAACAGCAGTCTTCATAACAGATTTAGGAAAGCAGCCAGTTTGACATTGCTAAATAGTCACTAGTCAACCTAATTTAAGGTTGGCTAGTTATCAGTCGCAGTCCACTAGATGGCCTCAGTTAACTTAACAAAAACATTAAACTTTTCAGGTAACAAAAATGCATGGTCATATAACAAATCTAGAATAATAAAAAATTTATTTTTTTAAATGGCCATAAATATATAAAAATATATTAGTTTACTGTTTAGCTAGAAATAAGGAAGAAAACGTTAAAATTCAAATCTGCATTTGTGTAGCTAAATCTAATAATAATGAATAATTATTATAAAAACTATAATCAATACCTAGAATCTAAATATTATTATAAAAAAATAAAGCCTTCTTTTTGGGTGAAAGCATCGTTGGATTTCTGACCAGGACAAAGAAAACATACATTTATGACATATATATGAGTATATTGAATTTTATTTCATCTAATTTGTAAACTGTTGCCACCATTTTACTGGTACAGGCACATAAGAGTATAACTGCCTTGTCATCAGATCAGCTGTTTATACCCACTGAAAAAGGAGAAGAGGTCACTAAAGTGTACTCCAGGGCAACGTGTCCATATTTAGCCCAGATCACAGTTCGAACTGTTGCATTATGGAGACCCAACAGAAGCTAAAGAACAGGCTCTTTGTGAAAGTCTGTCTTTGTCTTTGATATGAGTATCAGAAAAGGACACATATCCCGAAGCTGCCAAAATCATGTGCTGCACTGAAATATATCAGTATGAATAGCAACAGGACTGCAGCCAAACAGCAATGTGAGAGGCAAAACAAACAGCTCAGACGACTGATCTGATGAAGAATTGGCTAATCTGGCAGTTTCAGTTTAATGAAAGAAAAACTGCATATTCTGATAGAACAGAAACATCTTGGCTTGATGTTTAGTTTTACAACTGTTGGCGATCCTGCAGTTTTACCAGCAGCAATACCAAGGTCTTGGGTTTGAAAGGTTATTTTCTAGTTTTAATGTTACTTTAGGTTTAGTTAACTTTAAAAGTTTTTTTTTTGCGCAGTGTTGTTTTAGGTTTATCAGAAACTGCTCGTTTCAATTTCAGTGAAATGCAACATCGCTATGCATTTCTTATACAGGTATAATATAACTAAACAAAACTTACCTTACATTTGAGAACAAATTCCTAACATTTTGGAAGACTCTACTGAGGGTTTTATTTTTATTCGCCAAATACTGACATGGAACAGAAGTTGCTGAATGAAAACATTATTTATTCTCATAGCTTCATAACATTACATTTGCACCACTAATGTCACATGCGTTATTTATCAATGCCTTTACTACCTTTCTGGGCCTTGAACGTGTCAACTGCATTGTTGTCTATATGCAGCTCTCTGATTTTATCAAAAAATACCTTCATTTGTTTGGAATGAGGCGAAGTCATTTTTGGGTGATCTGTCTCTTTAAGGTGATGATCACATGTTATTTAGTGAATTTGACTCTGAAAGGCACAGGGTCTTCTGTGTACACTTGATGAACCATGAAAACCATCCATGCCTGTCCTGAGGCCTGGGTGTTAAACATGTCCTGTAAAGCTTTAAAATCTGTCAAAGGAAGGCAAACATTATAAATCCAGTGTATGCCTGGGGGAATGTGAGCAAACCTTCTGAGGAAGTCTTTTCCTTCATCTCAACCACTTGACAATATTTAGAGCATGTTTTCCTATGAATGCTAAGATCTCGTGTTGCTGTACAAACTGGTGACAGGTCTTCTCCTCAGTCGGCCCTCCATGGAGACATTAAAAACCCCAGCTATCTTTCCTTTATGAAGAACAGTGTTCTGTTTTCAAAGTGTGAGATGCTTCATATTGTTTCTTGTATACTGCACATTACAGACACAAAGCTTTTACATTAGACTCGATTCGACACCAATCTGTACATACCTTGGGTTTGAAGAGCAAAGATGAGAATGTAAAGTTGCCAGCTGTAGAGCCTCACAGAGGTGATTTACTGCATTTGAAAACTAAAAGTTGCAAAAGCGCTTGTTACACAGGCTGAGATAAAACACTTGTACAAGCCTGGGGTTTTGTGAACACATGCTGGGGATGAACACAAGGAAAAAACACAAAATATGTAAAAAATGTACTCACCCTAGGCCAATACATTTCATTGCCCAGTTGACTATGGCAGAGTCTTAGATGGAGACAGACTGTCAGATCAAGGCAGAAACTCAAATCAAGTCAGTTCCTGTAGTGTCGAGGACCACTGAAGTTCATTGAAGTGAGCTGTTCATGCACTAAACACATATGACAGCTCCACACATAAACATGAGCATTACAGTCAGAGCACCTAAAGTCAAGTTCACTTGCTCCTCAATGGATCCTTTGCAGTGAATGGGTGCCGTCAGAATGAGAGTTCAAACGGCTGATAAAACCAATAATCCAAATGGTTATAAGTGAAGAGAAAGCTGTGTCTGTAAGAATCAAATCAGACATTTTTAACTTTAAACCATTATAGTCCTTACTTTCATCTCATCGGATCCAGGAGTGAAATATGCACGGATCAAGCATGTAAATTGTCCACAATAAATGAAAACAAATATGTCGGTGGTTTTTAATGTTAGAGGACAATAAGGAACGTATTTCACTTGAGGGAGTGTTTTGAATGGATTATGAACTGGCACTAAGGCCAGAAGTGACCAGATTGTGATGTTTTTACTCTTATTCTGACGGCAACCATTCACTGCCAGATCTGAAACATCTACATATTGGATAACACTTGTAACACGTTTTAGCAAGTTTCGTGTGATGAAATAATGAAATTAAGAATCAAATAAAAAGCTTTATTTCAGTGCTTAAAGACTGCGAGGGTTTTGGAGAGTTCTTCAGTGACAATTGCAGGTTGTTAAAATAGCTTGCACC
>JAUCMT010000056.1:14836895-14859635 GCA_032357475.1 Enteromius thamalakanensis
TGGGGTACTTTATTTTATTACTGTACATAAGGTGCATATTAGTACCTTAAGTGTAAATAATACTGGAAAAAAATAAGGGTACGGAGTGTAATGTTTTGCATTGCATTGAATGTGAGAGAATTTCCAGTGGTGGTAAACCCTACTTTTGTTTAGCACATATGTATATGGGCAGAGAAAGCATGTAACATTGCAGAACTTTCAATAGTAGTAGCACCCATGTGTTTTATTGACAGCAATCAGAATTTTTTTATCCAGGCCTTTTACAGTGTATGAACCTTCACATGAGGCAGTTATCCCGGCGTCAGGTGTAATAAACCTCCCGGACTTTGCTCACAGTTTCTGCGCAGCGAGCTCCCCGCGTGATGCGCAGAGAACTATCTCTATCCGTGAATGGAGTGAGCAACACACTTTTCAGAGGTAAAATATTCACTTATTTTAACCTTTCAATGTCAAATATATCAAAAACTTAACTTAAATTGTTTAATTTGTAACAAGAGCTTTAAAATGGAATCATGATTAGATTTATTTAAAATATTTTTTGTTTTTTTAAGTGCATAACACTAGTGTTCGGTGACGAGAGATGGTTAATTATCAGTTAGCATATGATAACTGACATATTATCAACACTGGTAATGATTAATATGAGTTGTGTGCCATGGGTCAATTAATTCATTTTATTTTCTGTATAATTTATGAGCAAAATATGAATCATTCTTACTGTGCTTGCTTGTTTTAAAGTTAAAAAGGAACTGTAAAAAAAATAATAATAAATAAAATTCACATTTAAATGTCTTTCTCATTACTGCTGTAATGAGAATGTAAGACCACACCATGTGATTGAATGTCAAGCACCATGTGATTTGTGTTCAGACTGTGTAGGTTGGGCTGTGATGAAGGACAGAGTATTAGGGGAAATGGAAGTGAAGAGCAGCTTGCGGAGGGCCCAGTCTCTCAGAAGTGTTTCCACCGATCATGTCATGACCTGGACTGAAGCTGGACTTAAAGACAGGAGGAAGTCTGTTTCTCAACTTGTAGCACAGTGAGGGAGATGTTCCTTTCTTTCAAAGCCAATAAATAAATATGCCATAATTTACTCATCCTTATGGTGGCCAAAACCTGTATGACCTGTAATACAAAGTGTGATGTTTAGCGAGAATATCTGTACTTATATCATAAAAGTGGATTGGCACTAAGTTGTCTGTAAGATTAATTCACTACATATTGGCTATTCCAAAGTCATACAATAACTTAAAGGAACAGATTAAAAAAGTTATTAAATTCAATTTCTGATTGAAATTTGGTTACCATTCACTTCCTATGAAAACAATCAGCTTTAAATATTCATCTCCTATCTTGTTCCACAGAAGAAAAGAAATAAATAAGGTTTTGAAAGACATGTTGAAACAATTATGACAGAATATTTGTTGGCTAACAAACTTCTAAAGCAATAGTTCAACCAAAAAATTTAACTTCTTTCATCATTTACCCTCAACTTATGAGTTTCTTTCTGCTGTTGAACACAAGAGAACATATTTTGAAGTACAGTATGTTGGTTTGTTTGTTCTTCCATACAAGTTTCTTTTCTCTTAATGTTAATGTGTAAAAATGATAAAATTGTAAATTTGTCTTTAAACAGAAAAGTGAAACTAAATTCTATTTACTGAAATCAATTGACCCTTCGCAAAGACCCGGCTACTTTCGTTACTTTACATCACGTACATCACGTACTTTACAAAATAAAAGAGGTAGAAGACACTGAGAACGAGTCAAGAAGACCAGAGCACGTTACTATATAAAACAAAGTTTCAGTGTTCGAATTTTGTCATTTTTTAAAGAATTTCAAACGAATGCAATTTTGTGTCGTGACAGATCGCAGTGGCACCTCACCTTAAGCGGCATGCGTACCGATCAACTCTTTTTCTTCTTTTAGTTATAGCATGAAATAAACATGAATGAGCATCAGAAGTTATCTCGTTTTTATCGCGGAAAGACGTCAATACACACCATTTTTCAAGTTCAACTCCACCTTATAATTGGTCAAATCATCTGTCGGTCCTTGCTGCAAAGGGTCAATTAAATTAAGCTAAATTTAATGCATGACTTTATCAGACCTTCTGAACATCATGTCTTCACCAACACCAGGTACCAAAACTCTCCTGAAAGAAAGACCAAAGAAGTTGAGAAGTCAGGAGATGTCAAGCGTGAGGTAAAAACATCTCATATCTATTAGATTATTCAGTATTATCATTACACAGCTTGATTCTGACTGTCCAGTCATGACTTTCTGAGGATATTTCATAATAATGACTGCTGATGATATCAATGCTGTTTAATAACCACATTTGGGGGATCTGTGACTGGCACTTCTTTTATTTCTCTCTTCTCTCTTTGAATATTCCACGAAGCCGTGTAGTAATATGGGTTTCTCATTATCTCTTACTATCATATTTGATACTATTGATACTATGATATGGAAGAAGATATTATATGTGAACGTGGTTTCTAATTGATCTCCTTCAGCTGAGCATGCAGGTCACACCTATTCCTGTCAGTAAGAATGAGAGTGAGACAACAGTGAGGAAGACTGAGGTCAAAGAGAAGTCCAGGGTCTCTCCTCTGTCCCGCAGTAAGTCTATGGAGAGTCTTCCTCGGCACAGACCTACAGGCACAACAGCACTCAGGGCACTCTTTGAGTTAAAGACCACCACCCAGCCTGAGTTCAACAAGAGCAAGACACCACTTGAATCAGTGAGTGCCGAGAAAGCCAGTAACACTGCTCTTCCCAATAACAAGGATGCGGACGACAGAAAGCCACAAGTAGAGGCAGAGGTTAAAAACAGCCATAATGAACAAGAGAAAGTGACTGAAGAGGTTCAAATGGTTACTAAGGTAAACAGTTGGACCTTACAGAGATGTGCATCGAGTCATTTGTATTCACTAATGAAATAATTACTCTTTCAGAACGCAAGAACAAAGCAGATAATAAACAGATCTGATAGAAGAAGGACAATTTCTGGCATTAATAGTGAAAAAATATCCTCTCCAGAGGGTGAGTAAAGATCTTATTTCTAAATGATGTTTGTAAAAATATTTTATTTATTATTTAAAAAGTATTTATTATTTTATTTAAATGCATTTTCAGATATATTATTTCAAATGTTATGCTAATAGTATAGATTTTTTTGTGCTGTCAAACAATTACTCGTGATTAATCTCATACAAAATAAATAATTTTTATAAATAATAAATAGTTTTTGTTTAAGTAATATATGACTGTGTGTGGTGTATACTTATTATGTATATATAAACACAAACACATACATATACAGTATATGTTTAATAAATACATCTTATATTTTTGTATTAAATATATTTATATATAATACGAAAATATGATAATACCGTATAAATATCTACATTTTTACAAATGTAAATACTTTGAAAAAATAAACTGAATGTGTGTATATTTATATATATATACATATATATATATACAGTACATATATATATATATATATATATATATATATATAATAAACACAGTACACGTACATATATTATGTAAACAAAAAATTTTGGGGGGTTTGACAGCACAAATACTTTCAGATATATTTGGGGATATTTTTGCATTTACAAAAGTTTCAAGTGCATTTCTAAGTGATTTCTAGGGTGTTTTTTCCTTTTGCGTAATTTATTGTTCGCAAGTTCTAAAAGAAGGTATCATGTCCTCATCCCAAACAATACAGGAAATTTTAAGTTCACAGTTTAGGGTTCGTTCAAGATAATAAGCAATGCTTACCTCTGCAAACACCATCAGTAATGATTTTAGTTCAAGGTTAAATTTTATATGTTGACAGACTATTGTGTGACCTAAATGTCAAGGGCAAACTATATACAAGATCATGCGAGACACAAAGCTCATGATATTGCAAACACAGTCAAATCAAACTACCAGTGCAAGATAGAAAATACTCTTTATTTTCTAAAACGTTGCTCATGATATAACTTGGGCCACATGTGAGAGGCATCCAAATTATAATTGAGGAAACGCCAGGTGACATCACAGCAGGAGCAACAACAACTGTTCCCAACGACGTGAGATGAAAATAACATGCTTTTTATAGTCATTTCTAAATGCTGGGTTGGGGCAGATTGAAAAAGTAGGTATGTATCCCAACAAGTGATTGACTCAGCCTGGTGTAGCAATAGCAGAATAGCTCCTAAAATAGCTGGCACTGATCCTTCCTTGGGAGCCGGACAGGGTCAGCTGTTACCAGCACAGAAACGGCCACAGGCTTGCTGACACACTCGGAGGACACACATGTCGACTAGACCAGTCAAAGGATAATTATTGAACTGAATAACTTAGTAATTCAGAGGGATTTGAGTTAAGCTTATGAGCAAAGAGAAAGAGTGCTGAATGGTGAGTTTATGCTTACACATTTTTAAATCGTTATATTGCGTGCGCCAAAGAGGATTTTCTATTATAGACAACTACTGTTGTGCGACCAGGGACATGGGATTTCTAGAATTTGATTATTCATTTGTGAGTTCAAAACAAGTTGGAAAACAAGCTTAACCTTACTGCAGTTGGAACGTCTGTAAGGAGCAAATACATAATCATATGTTAATTTTCAACTCACTAACATGCTGAAATTAGTTAAAGAGGATGTGTGTTTGGACACAAATTTGCATCACAAAATTATTTTAGGCCTTTTACAAGAAAATCTACTATGTGTTGTTAATGAATAGCTGGAGAATGATTTTGTGGTGAACAATTATCAATCAGATGGCTAGTAAGTGTGATTTAATGCAGATGGGCTTCCCAAGTAAATGTTTTACTACAATAAAAATATATTTAAGTCTCAGATAGTGAGTTTTAGTTCCTGTTCAGATACTAAAATGCAGCCACAGTTGATCGTAATTTTATTTCACAGGCTTGAGGCAAGACAATATTTTGCCCTTGAAACTGATTATTAGTCTGTACCCTTCTGCTCATTCAAGCAAGCTGTGTGCTGGTTCTTGGTTCATGATTGGAAATCCCATTGGTATCTGTGTCACGGAGAGTCAGATGTTTTCCAGTCGAGTTTCTGAGCACACTTTGCACACTACACTGATGACTTGCATTTAAAGCAGCTGTCTGCATTACTATAATGAGAGCTGACAGAGCAATAACTATCATAACCATCACCATTTCAAAAAGATAAACACTTACAAAATTGATTTAAAATTCAAAAAAGGCCTTAATGGAAACACCTTTGGTGTAAAAATTGCAAAAACAGAGGTCCGTAAAGATTATTTTGGGATCTTTTGGACATATGTTTTGGATCTTATGTTGGGGGTATATTTGTAGCAGTAGCCAAAAATACATTTTATGGGTTAAAATGATAGATTATTCTTCAATGCCAAAAATCATTTGTATATTAAGTAAAGATCATGGTCCAAGAAGATATTTTGTAAATTTTCAACTGTAAATATATTATACATAATATTGGATTAGTAATATGCATTGCTAACAACCTCATTTGGACAACTTTAAAGCTGATTTTCCCAGTGTTTTGGACCTTCAGATTCCAGATATTCAAAATATTGTATCTTGGCCAACATCAAAAGAAAGCTTATTTGTTCAGCTTTCGGATTATGTATTATCTCAAATTCGAAAAATGTACACTTATGACTGGTTTTGTGGTCCAGGGTCACATTTAGGGTTTTATTTTCAAATGTTCCACTCTTATTTTCTGTTATCCAAATGTGATATATATTTTTGAGAAAGCACTTTTTTTAATGTTTTGGGGGTCCTTGTGTATGCTGAAAGTATTAAACAGTTATAAAGCACATATATTACTTGAAGCTGATTGTAAAATTATAATCCTTTTGAAGTGTTTTAGCACACGGATAGAATGCATGTTTATAAATGGAGATGGCTTGATTTGACAGAGATCATGCACAATCATAATTTATAGTAAAATCTAAAAAACCCTGCTGAAAGCTTGCTGGGTCACAGAAGTCTCTTGTAAAATAAACAAACAATATCCCCGACAGATCACATGACTGCTCACCTCCCACTGAAAGAAAAACTGTTCTTTTTAAATGAAACTAATATCTGACAGTTCAGAAAGTCTTTTGGTGCCCCCTGATGTGTGCGTCTGTGGGTTTCGGTTTGTAAAAGCACAGATGTTGACCTTGATTTCATTCCTTTATTCAGGAAAGTCAGAGTTTGAGTCACAATAACTATATCATGATTCTGATCTTTCTGCTGTATTACAGAGGATAAAAGAAGGTCAGTCGCAGACTTCAGAGACAACGGATTGGAGAAACCCTCTATTTCCGTCAAAGCTTTGTCTGCACTATATCTGTCAAAAGTGGCAGCTGCAGAACCTTGGAGAAACCTCTTGAAACCAGTTAGTACTTGTAGCTACTTTTATTCTTCATGATACATGTGGTGACCTTTGGGGCCAGGGGGATGAGACCAAAAAATGCTGCTCAATAAAATGCATGTGACAGCTGCTGGAAAATATTTTCCATCTATGTCAAGGTTCTAGCTGCAATTTTAAGGAGCATGGGTATATTTTACTTGAATTTAAGTTAATAAAATCAGCTCCTGGTTATTTTTGATTATATAAGCTCAAATGTACTTTTTATTTTGTTTGTTCTAGGACCAGAATCTTACTTCTCCAACTGGCAAAAGGCCAAACGCAATCAAGGTAAGGAAAATTAGTTTCATGTACAATACTTTAATTTAATGGTGAAACTTATTTTGGCTTCTTCATTTGATTTTCATTTGTACAAATTAACCACTAGCAAACATCACCCGTGCTGTGAACTCTGGAATAAACTGTAGTGGTGAAAATGTTGCTTTTATTATAATTATGCGTCATATTATGAACCTTATTCTTAAAAATAACCAGGCGATTGATTGTGATTGTTTAGTGCTCTAAAACATTAGCAGCTTGTCTTTCTGTAATTGCATACTTGAATAAATAACACATTCTGGTTGTGAACCCTTAGCTCTTAGGTGCGAAATAAAATAATAACATAGGAAATTGAATTTACTGTTTGATTAACTACTCATTTGCAGAACAGAATCATTGTGGGTGTTTTCACTGGTCTTTGCGCTCATAATAACATTACTAACATAAGTTGTTCATAATGTTCCCAACTGCCTGTATTCAGAATAACTATTAGAAATTTTTGGCACAAAATGCTGGTTTTCTTTGGCATGCGGTTTGGTTCCTTACAGCTCAACAGGTATGTTTAACTTCTTAACCATTTATGTTTGCAATATAACATTTAAAATAAAAGGCCACTATATTAGCTAATGTAATAAGGTTGTTCTTTGTTTTTTAGATGGCTGAAGGTGCACAAAAAAGCATTACGTGTGCACCTCAATCAAATCCACCAATGGACCATCTGGAAACCAGCCCTGAAGAACACGAACGACCCATTACATCACCACCCCCTACAAAAGAAGCAATGTCCATTCTGCACCAACGACGACAGAAATGCGAGCTTAGACGACTGCTAAAGCACACTTGCCCTGAGCTGAAAAATGTAGACAGTTTGGTAGAAGAGGAGTTGGCTGATGTTCTTAACATGGACCCAGACACAGGATACCAGAGTGAATTCCAGTCAAGGTGCTGGCTGTTTGAGAACCATGAAATCAATTCAGTGGACATCCATGATCAAAAACTACAGATTAAAAAAGAGTTTCAAGAAGGCGACATCAAAACTAAAACTGTCTGTATGTTTGAACAATCTACGTCTAACTCCCACAATGAAGACAACAAACCTCAGCTCAACAAATCAGAGGAAGAGACATCACTGCAGAGCATCAAGGTGGATGTGAAAGCCACTCGTAGAATGTTTGAAACTCAGTCGATGGATAGTCAAATCCCTTGTCCAAGAAAAAACTTTGTTTGTGAGAAGAGAAGTCGATTGGAGCAGAAACTGAAGAGTAATTCTGAGACTGATGGAAAAGAAACATCAGACATAGCCAGTGATGTAGTTGACACAAATGATGTGTTTGTAAGTATATCTAAAGCCAAACAGGCCTTTGAAACAATATCACATGACAAGGAGAACATCTCACCAACAAACAACAACTTCAGCCAAGAACAAGAAGTGCTGAAGGCAAATGTAAGAAACAGAGCTCAGATGTTTGAATCAACTCCACTTGATAAGATCAATCAGCAAACCAAGGAAGAGTCAGAAACCATCTTGGAGAGCACACAAGAAACTCTAGTTTCGTTATGCAACTTCAGTATAATGCATTCTGATGGAAACATTCTTGAAGCTAATGAAAACGGCCATGTCAAGAAAGCAAGATATCATTTTATACAAGAAGATACAAGACCGGAAATTCAGGATGAAGAGATAGTGACTGGAAGCATAAAGAACATCATGCTTCAGATGCTACCAGGAGCAAACTTGAACCCAATTGTGACCTTCCTGAAAGAGGACAGTCAGGGCAATGTGGAGATTCAGAAAGTAGATGTCCCCATTCACCAACTTCCATTTACTCAAGATAAAGAGTGCAGAACTGCCAATGTGGTGCAGATTACTGAAGATCTACTCAGTCAAGAGAAGTCCATCAGAAAAGGAGTCTTAATACAAGATGGAACCACAGGAATGACAGAGATAACAGTTTACGCTTTATTTATCCACAGTGAAGACAGTACAGGGGTAATGGAGTTTGGTAAAACTGATTTAAAATCCATTCCCTCAAATCTGAGGAATGTTCCAGAATCTGAAAAGCACGATCTAAAGAAAGATATTAGTTTATCAGAAAGTTCTTTAGTATTAGATACAAACAAAACTGAGAAAGGAGACCTTGATAATCTAAAAGACCTTCAGGAAATATCATCAGATGTAGATATAGGAGAATCTACTGGGGAATCAGAGAAAACAATTGAGATTATGATAGGTAACAATATTAAAGCCCTTTTTACTACCAGTATGGACGACACAAGCACGCAGTTGGATGACAAAAAGTCAGAAGTGTCACCTAAAGAAAGTTTGTTAAATAATGATAATGATGATGCAGAAGCAACAAACCAATCTGGACCTTGTCCTGACACAGGTGAAAATCCTAAAAAAGAAGGAAGTCTCCAAAATCAAGATATCATTGATAATGGAGTCGTTCTTCAAGCAGAACTAGTTGATGTTGTTGAAGATGATGAGTTGGTGAATTTACAAACAGCCATTATGAATCTTCAGCAGGCGACAATAGAGGCAAAAGCTCTTCAGCACAGCGTACAAGCAAAACATGCTTCCCAAACAAACCAAACCCAACAAATCTGTGATTCTGGTTCAATGGCCCATGAGTTTGCATCTGTGAAAAACAATGATAAAGTAAGTGAAAATGAAGAAGGCTCACAGTTTTGCAAAACTGAACTGGAAGAAGAAAGTAAGGAGGATGTTATGAGAGGTAGCATAAAGGCAGCTCTTGATTCCTTGGGAAAGTCGAACTTTAATGTCACAAAGGGTGATTTTAGAGCTGCCATGATTTATAGGAATTCTGGTAAAGGAGGACACAAAAAGACAGATGAAGCTATGATGAACCAGATGAACCACCCGAGAGATAGGAGTAAAGAAAGTAAGTTTGCAACATCTTCTCCTGCACCGCAAGCTGAAAATAAAACTTTAAAATCACAGGAAGGAACTGACACAAGCCCTTGTGAAAGGCCATTTGAAAACAAACCAATGACATGTTCTCCCATGCCTGTCTCTGTAGAAACACCTGCTAAAAATCGTAAAACTCCTGCTGGATCCAAACCGGCTATCCCACCTAAACCAGATCATTTAAAAATTAAGCCAAACTCTCTTGGTTCCAAAACTGATTCAGAACACCTTAACAAATGCCAAGTCCCTCCTACGTCTTCAAAACCACCAACTGAGCAGATTAATGAATCTTCAACTTCCAAAGCTAGCAAAACAATTTCTCATGAAGCTGCACAGCATGACAATGAACATGAGCCTAGTGATACATCAGTGGACAAAGTGCACAACCCTGAAAGTCCTAAAGATAAAAATGGTCTAGAGGTTGTTGAAGAAATTCAAAAGAACTCCCCAGAAAGCACTGTCAATGAAACTTCCACGGGTTTTCATGCTACTCTTCAAAACTTTGGGGTAAAGCCGAGTGGTTCAGTGCCTCCTGTTAAACCTAAAAGAATCAAAATGGCAAAAGAACAAGTGATGAACTCAGACAGCACTATTAGCAACTCCACCAGTGAAACAGTACAGGGAATTACTCCACCTCACGACACCGATTCCTCAGGTGAGACTTGTAAGACAGATACCAACAACCATGAAAAAAGAAATGATAAAAGTGATGATCAACAAGTTAGTGGAGTTGTGAGGCGGGAAAAGAAAATTAGACGAGAGACTGAGAACGAGCGAAGGCAGAGGCTCTCGGTGCACATGGATGAAATCATGAAAGGAAATGTGCCAGCTGTCATGGAGATCTTTGACAAGCTGAAAAAGCAAGAAGAACTCAAAAACATACTCTCCAAAGTGGAAGAAATCGAAGAAGACACCAACAAAGTGGACGTGAGCTCGCTTAAAAACATTTTTGAGAGCGTACCTGATTGGGTTGTGCCTCAGGAGAATAACATCAAGTCACAAATAGTCCCGACAGAACATACAGGAGCACCAAGTGAACCGGAGATGATGTCATCAATGGAGGTAGCTTTTGGGGACCTGGAGAAAGCTGGTGAAGAAATCATCCGTTTAAAAGACCAAACCCTTGCAAGACTCATGGATATAGAGGAGGCCATTAAAAAGGCTCTTTACTCAGTATCGACTTTAAAATCTGACTCTGACATTGTAGGACTTTCTGGTCTCTTTAGGGAGTCAATGGTGGCTGTGCAAGGTTCACCTCCTGCAGGTAATATCAGGAAAATCAGCATTGGGTCAAGTAAATCAGCAAAAGCTCAAAACCAGAGGGTATCTTCACAGTCAACCGCACAGCCAAGCCCAGAGCTTTATATTCCCACAACCAAACCGAGATCAACTTCACCGGCATCCCCTTCTTTTATTTCCATTCAGTCTGCGGCAAGGAAGCCTACGGAGTTGCCATCACCTCAGAACAGTCCCCTAAAGGAAGAAGCAAAAGAAGAGACCAAGCTGCAGTGCTGCTGTAGTGTGCCTTCAGAGCGCAGGCAATGTTCTGTCACAAAAGGGCCACCCTCGAGCCCTGCAATTCCACAACGACAGGTCAGTGTGCTGGAAGTTCAAACTAGGCCTAAAGAAGAGAAAGTCATCGGAACGAAAACTATCAGCGAGAACTACGAGAGGACAGACTGCTTCGGCAACAAGTTCTATTCCTCGAAAACCTCCACGGTCGTGACAACCCAACCTGAAACCAGAACAACTTCTAAAAAACTCATCGTGAGCAGTCCAGCCACAACAGAAATTGTCACGTACCCAAGAATCAACACACCTTTTATTAGAGAAGACCGTCCCCCACTGTAAATTTATTTCGAAATTTATGTTGGTTTGGTTGCAATGTAAATGAAAGACCTTATAATGTAAAAGCCAATGCATTTTTGTATTTTTTTTGCTTGGTTATCTTTTAAATTATACTTCACTATTCCGATTTCAGTTTGTTAGGATTTCAGTTACGTTTTTTTGCTGAATTCATATATTTTTTAAACTATATGATTTCCTCAGTGTGTTACAGTCATGCAATAAGCATCTTGTTACACAGTCTCACGGCAGTACGTACATATTTTACAAGGTGGATAATTCTAACAAATTCGTAGAATCTCACTCTTTTTGCTAAATTGTACGTATTTTACTAGTTGCCAATTCGTATGAATTTGTACGAATGACCTACACCTAACCCCGCCCCTAAACCTACCTATCACTGGGGTTTAGACAAATCGTACAAGTGAGGTCGTACGAATCCGCACAAATTTACCACCTCGTACAAATACGTACGAATTGGTCGTGAGACTGTTGCATATTTCTGTAAATACAATATAATGTGAATTTCTGCAGTATTTCTCAATAAAAATGATAGAAACGTGTCATGTCATATTATTAATTTCAGTAAACAGGTTTTCTCTTACGTTAGAAAAACTGGTATTTGTATTAAATTTTTTTTATTAATTTGTGTTCGTATTTGATTGCATTCCTTGATTGCAATGACATTCATACTTTTTTTTCATACGAACTGGACATTTTCATATGGATCACATTATATTTTCACACTTTGAATGTAGCTGTGTTTCCTTGTGTGATGAACTGAAACACAAAGCTCAACCAAAACAATTTCCCAAAATATTTCTGGTATCATTATTTATTAAAAGGTCAAATGTTTTAAATTGCCTAGCAGATCAGTATGTAATCCTGTGCTTTTAACAATCAACATTTCTATTTAAAAAAATCTAATTAACCATTTAAATGTCCATTAAATTATGATCTGTCATCTTTCATTACATTATGTAAAATGTATTTATTACCACAATTTAAATGTATTAATACCACAATTTACACCACAATTTAAATCCAGTGCTGCACAGAAAAAACCCACAAAAACATCCTAACAGCTTAAATGAATTAAAAGCTAACCAGCGTATGGTGGTGCGTTAACCCTTTCATGTGACTGTAGTTTCAGCCAGCAACTCAGGAGACATGCTCAGCCTGTCTGAAACCAGTTTACCCAATGGAAAGAATGGCAGCGGATAAACTCATTTTTCACAAAACCTGTTTCTGCTGCAAGCACTGCAAAAAGAAACTAAGGTAAGAATGTTTCTGACAGCAATAAAAGAAGATAATGAACAATTGTAACGTTTAAAACACATTACATTTATGATTCTAAATGAGTGAAAATACTTTGCCGACATAATGCAACTAAATAACAGCAAATCATTAAAAAGGAAGTGCTGAAGCTGCAGTTCTGCACCGGCTTTCAGACTTTGCCTTTTAAGCTGTTAACCGAGTTTGCTGACATTGCAGCCGTTGCTTAAAACTGTTAATCTACAAATATGCTCCCTATTAATGTGGTTTTTATAGCCTACAGATCATAAACAATAAACAAACAGTACTAAAAAGATGTTTTGCTTGGTTTTAGCCTGCAAGGCTATGCGCCTCTCTATGGGGAATTCTACTGTGTTTTCCACTATCAGCAGCTTTTCAAAAGGAAGGGCAACTACGACGAGGGCTTCGGCCATCAGCAGCATAAAGACCGTTGGCTACAGAGGAATGACACGAGCATCATTTAGAGCTAATTACAGATGGTCTGATATAGGCTCCTTGCCATTGTGTGTGCACACGTTTAAATCAAACATGGATTTAATATATAAACAATGTGATTTCATAAAGCATTTATATATGAATCAGTATCATGCTTACATATTTATGCTGTTATGTTTGAGACCTTGGTGTGTTTTATATCTGTAGTACAAAATATTTGACATAGCTGGTTGATGTTTATGATTTTTTTTTTTTTTTATGTGATGAAAATAGCATTGATGTCAGGGTAAAAAAATCAAATATGAAGATGTGTACTTAAATTTGATTTGTTGTTTGTTGCAGTTACTAAACTTAACACATTAATTCTGGCTTCATTAAAGGCTTTCTAGTTGATCTAGGTTTTCTGTAGCATCTAAAAAGCACTTAAGAAAAACACTACTGCACGATTTTAATCATAAATAATTGACTGATTTTTATTAGTTTACAAATAAAAAAGTACAAATTCATTTTATTCAACACAATTTACAAACATGACTCTTGCACTTTAAAAACTTAACAGTCATACTCAGGTTTGTCTTATTTTTCTCATTCACACATATGTATTTGTTTAAACAAAAAATAGCATACACTTCAACTACATTTTTAAATAGCAGCATAAATCTCATAATTTTGTGCTCCTGAGAGCCTGCTCCTGATTCAGTCCGTTTTCAATTCTTGCTTTCTCTGATGTCCTGTAAATTAAGAAAAGTAGAATTCAAATCTGTAATAAATTCTGTTATCAAAAGTTTTTTTCAAGAGTTGTTTCATGCATAGTGTCACTAATATAAAGAGTAATATAAACGCACATGCTGTCATCCACGGGGACTTCAGTGTGGTCCTGCAGGTCAGTGTTTAGTGTCTCCGGGAGCAGGAAAGTCAAAGCTCCTCCCACAAAAGGAAGAGAGCCGTATATGACCATTGGAATAGCAGGATGATACACGTCTAACAAGCCAATCAGAGGAGCCAGAATACCAGCTACACGTGCACACATGGAGTTCAGTCCCACACCGTTTTGCCTGTGTGATTGAGAACAAGAGCTTATGTAGAATCCATGAATGAAGACAGTGAGTGTTTATGCACTATATATATACAGTACCTCACAACCGTCGGGTAGAGCTCAGCAGTGTACACATACACAATGGTGAAAGAGGCAGCGAGGGAGAACTTTCCAACCACTGCGATTACAGTCACAATCACAGGATACCCTGGGATAAAAGACAGATGGAGTTAACACAGTTTATTACAAAAATTTCATGAATTTTATGCAGATTCTTTTGACTCATTCATATATTTTTGCTCACAATGCCCTGAGGGTTAGGCTAGAGGTGGACTTCATGGTAATATTTTGCTTGCAAATCAAACGTTTTTGCACCAGTCAGGTTGTTCAAGTATAAATGTCCCACTGATATTAAACATTCAGGGGCAGTTTCCCGAACAGGGTTTAAGACTAGTCCTAGATTACAATAAATGTTAAGAGCTGTCTAAACTGAAAAAAGCTTGCACTGAGATATCTTAAAATACATCATTGTCATTGTTTGGTCTTAAAATGCTCACAGATAATATCTGATAATATCTAATAACAATATTTTTGGAAGACATTTTTCTAAAAATTCTTAAATGTCCTAAATTATCAAAGGTCTAGTCCTAGCTTGATCTAATCCCTAAAGGTCTTTGCACACTGATTCTGTAATGTTCATATTCGTCATCCTTTTTGACGGACAAAAGTTTCAGAGGCAGTGTGTAAACATGACTGAGACAATGTGAAGTCTATTAAGTCTATTAACTGATGTGCAAAATTTTAGACTCTGTGACATTTTCGTGATTTGAATGTTTTTCTAATTTGGTCAATTTGTTGAGAATTCACATGCACTTGTACAATCAAACATTGTACGATTTGCTCATGCCCTCAGCAGTTGACATTATCCCTACAAAGCATACAATTCATACAGATCATATCAATTAATACTGTCATGCAAATCTAGCGCAATGAGCAATACTCCAGAGATTAGTAAATAGTAAATAGTAAGATGTAAATAGTTCCATAAAGAACCTTTAACATCTGAAGAACCACTCTGTTTTACAAAATAGATTTGTTGTTTCGAAAATGGTTCTTCAGATTATAAAAAAAAAAGGTTCTTTAAAGAACTTTTGATTAAATGTTTCTTTGTAGAACCACAAATTATTCTTCTATGGCATCCCTGTGAAGAACCTTTTAAGCACCTTTATTTTTAAGAGTGAAGCTTGGTTTTTCTGTTCCATCTAAAAAAAGTGGAAAATGGCCACTAGTGGCCACGCTATGTAGAACAAGTGCAAAACTTTTATTTTCATTTTGCTAAATGGGACAAAAACCTTTCTTATTCTAAAATAAGTCCGCACCTGCTGGTATAGCAGGAATGATCAAGCAGGCGGTTCCTCCAAGGAGCAGCACAGCGCTCTGGCAAATCCTCCTTCCGAAGCGCTGAATTAGAGGAAAACAGGACAGCCGGGCAGGAAACTCTGCAATGCCAAAGATGAGTTGAGTCAGGTAAATGTCCAGGCCGAAGTTCCCCACGTTCAAGCTGACACCATAGTAAACCAGGCTTGTCACAAACCTACGATAGCACAAATAAACATGACAATACACTCGACTGCTTTTTAAAAACAGATTATTACATTTTTACAGCTCATATAGTGCTCTGATAACGATAATGTTAACATTTTATGCTGTCGTATTTAACTGATATTGTATTTAATATGAAGGGAGTTTTACAGACTGGTTTAGATGTGTATTAAGATATGGGGTCGTTTACGTCTTACCACATTTTGGAAATATAAAAGATGTGGAAAATGCTGGCATAACTCACCACATATAGCTCATGATGAGAGCTCTCTTTCTCAGGTAAGCCACTCGAAACAGGTCTAACATGGAGCCTGTTTTAGCTGTGTTCTCGGCTTCCAACTGATAAGGCATGCTTTCATGTTAATTGGTCATTTAAAAAAATACTTTTCATATTCAATGGTATGTTTTAGAAGGAAGGAGGGAATGTGATGCAGTTTTTCACCAAAAGGGAACAAATGTTCTCACTCTCAGGCCATCCAAGAAGTGGATGAGTTTAGTTCTTCCTAAATTGAACGTATCAATTGCTCATCTGTGGATCCTCTGCAGTGAATGGGTGCCGTCATAACAGTCCAAACAGTTTTGAGAAGCAAAAAGCTGCATGTTTCGTAAAACATGAGATTCTGACGGCACCCTTTCACTGCAGAGGATCCATTGGTGAGTAAGTGATGCCAGATATCTCCAAATCTGGAAAGCTCGAGTACCTTTCAGACTTGAGTGAACTAGTGAACTAATTCTTCTCTTAGACCAAAAAAAAAAAGGCTTGGCTATCTGCAAAGAGGAAAAGGTCACCTTGTCGAGCAGATTATCGGGCACCTTCCTTCCATTGATTCGGGCAGCTTTCAAGATCTCTTTCTTGGCTCTGTCTTGCTTACCCTGAGTCAGAAGCCATCGGGCAGATTCAGGGAGAATCCTGGCGAAAGCATATAAAACACCTTATTTTAAAAATGTTTTTTCATACATATTACATATATTAAAAAGTCTTCTTTTTAAAAAGGTAAAATACTTTAAACTTGCTCTAAAGTTTTATTTGCATGTATATAATTTAACAGAAAACTGTGAACATGCAAATCAAAAGTACTGAGAATAACTCTCACCAGTAATAGATGCAGAAAAGCCCAACTGGTGCTGACAGAACCAGCTGTAAAATCCTCCAGTCCCTGATCCCAAAGGCCACACCAGACAGCAACATCAGACCAATGGCATAAAAGCAGTGTGACAATATGGTAAAAAGGGCCCGTTTGGCTGAACCGCACCACTCAGTACCTGATGTAAGTTTGAGATACCATAAAAAAAATCCTTTTCATGATTTCTATTGTTACAGGGAATTTGTTTTATAGCATAAACACTCTTTCTACATGCATATCTTAACCAGATTCATGACTTTTTAATGTATAAGAAGAGTCACGTGGGTTACCCAGAACAAATGTGTTCATAGAGATCCCTGATACTGTGGTGCCGACCACAAAGCGAAGTGCAATGTAGACAAAGATGTTGGGAGAAAATGCTACTGCCACCCCAAACAGAAACTGCAGGAACAAGGAAAGCAGCGTGACAAACCGCCGGCCATACCTGTGTCGAGAAAACATGTTAACTGGCACAGTTATTAAACCAATGGCATAAAAAGCAGCCCTGGATCAGTTATATAATAGTTCTGTTTTGGGAAAAACTCCAAAATAATCATGTATAAATTGTCATTCTTGTGTTGCTCAGGTAGGAATTGTTCTCTACACGTACTTGTCTGCCATCGGCCCAAACAATAGGGCTCCAATAAGAAGACCAGCCATGTAGACGGACTGAGATGCCTCATTATAAATCTTATTTTCACACACCAGGTCAAACTATGATAAGATAGGAAAAGAAAACATGAAAAACGACAACAAACAAATGATGTTAATCAAAATCATACATGTTATTTACACACATAATAAAAAAGGTTTTGTTTTTGAAGTCAATTTCTGTAAAAATAAATAAATAAATCGTAACATACAAAAGCTACGTCAGCCATAACTTTCTAAAATTAAACGTTACTGTAAAATTTAATTAAAATGTTAGAAATGTGATGGCAATAGATGACAAAATGGCTATTAAAATAAACTTAGGCTAGTCAAAATTCACGGGAATTCAAGATTATGTTTAACAGTAAATTTAATAGGTATTGCTAATAAATAAATAAAGAAATAAAATAAAATACTCCACGTTTAAACAGTATCCTTATCGCATAAGTAGATTACAATTTATACTACATCGTAAAAATGACAATAAAGCCATTGTTTCTCAAGTTTTATAGTTTTTGTCAAAGAAATTTGTCAAAGCTGACTTTGAAAGTCAAATATTATCTTTAATAATTGTAAATGCACACATATTATGTCACATTAGGCCAAAGGGTAGCGATTTATGAAAAGGCATAGCTATATAATAAATATAACTAAATAAATAAATAAATGCATTATCTAACTATAATATACAGCGATATTCAATTTCATTTTTACAAGTTGATTACCTCAGTTATAAGAGTGCTGCTTCCTTCTGGTGCTTTATAAACCCATCCATCAGCACATGACGTCGTTGTGTTTATTCCATACGCTTCAATATCATCCAGCTCGAGGTCAACAGGTGAGAACATCTTGCAGCTCTCATACCGTCCATTACTGTCCAGAGGGATGGTGAGGTTCAGCTGCTTCTCCTCTGTCAGGTTAGGAGCCCGCTCTAAGATCCAGCTGCTGTTGCAGTTGTGAGGGAAGGTGATAGCGGTGAAGACCTGACCGAACATGTGGAAAGCTGTGAAGATGTTGGGGAGGCATACCGCCACCAGCAAGCGCTTCTGAAACGCCCCAAACTCGCCGACAGACGACAGGATCTGCGCGAAGTCTATCATGATGACCACTGGGCAACCATCGGCGGCGGCTCGCGCTTAAAACACCTGCGCCGGCCTTTGAGGAGCGAAATTAATTTTTAAACGTGTCACAAGTTCAGCATATCTGCAGAGCTCTTATCTTCTACGACAAAGATAAAGCACCGTTTTTTTGACGGCGATAAAAACAGACAGAAGATTTTACATGCAATAGTAATAACATATGCCCCTATGCAAAAGAAGGTAGGTCTGTTTAATAGCAGGTTAATAAGCTGATTCTAGTGGTTGAAATGTACTGAGAGGAATTTCAGCAGTGTGTTGCGCGCAGTAGCGCGTGCGTTTCTGTGAGGGACTTTGGATCATGAGGCGAGTGCTGTTGGGGCCTTTTTGCCAGTAAAGGCGGTCTTAATATTGTGGCGATATGTAAACTTGTGGGTTTCAGCACACTGTTTAGACAAAGCTGTATGTGTAACAAACAGGCTATTAATTCTATCTATCATTTACCAATTTTGTTTGTATAAATTTCTTTATTCTGATGAAAACAAAAGAAGATATAACACAGCTGCTTGAAACCATTGTCCGCTACAGTATTTTTCTTAGGGTTACTCTATTTCACCTGACAAAAACATGCCTTAAAAATCATTATTTATCAGCTGATATATAGCTCTGTGATTAAAGCAATACTTAACCCCCAAATTTTGTTATTATTTGATTGTTCCAAACCTGTAAAAGTCTCTTTCAAAAGATTGTTTTAAAAAGAAGTTTGAAACTCAAACAATTGTTGGTCCCCACTGACTTCCATAGTAGGGAAAGAAATACTATGGAAGTCAATAAGGACCATCAGCTTTGACTATCAGCATTTTTAAAAAAATATCTACTTTTATGTTCAACAACACATAAAAGAAACTCATAAGGTTTAGAATGGCACGAAGGGGAGGAAATAATGACAAAATGTTCATTTTTGAGTAAAATCTCTTTTACATTGTTTTACTGTGCTTTAAATCAAAATGGACATTATTTTTTATGCAATACAGCTCTGCGGAAGCAAATATTTGAATACAGTAAAATATACTGTAAACAATAAGCAGGCATTTTAGTACAATTTAAGATAATTTTTATTGATTTTAAAGCATTTAAAAACATGCCTTAAAATCCAACAAGCTAAAGAAAAGTGAAAAAAAAATTGATATTTTACTTACCGTTTTTGCTTTTATTAATTTTTTTATTTATTGCTTACCGTAAATGGACTGTGAAAGCATTTTTTTCCTTGTACAACACTGTACCACATTAAGGACTTTGGCAAAAACCCAGGACACTTGTGTAAAATGCATTATTAAGACTGGATATTATTTTATTATATACTATATGAGCATGTTGATCAAAGATCTACATAAAATAAATTCCTTATTCAAAGCAAAACTTGCCTTTTCAATGCAAGCAATTTTCTTTTTTCCCCTATTTGTAATGAGCCACTTAATTATGGTTGCAGAGTTGAAAAGAAAATAATGGAGAAGTTAATTTTTCTTTTACCTCCCTGCTATTATCTTTTAAATCTTCTCACTAAAACTGAAAAATAAAATAGGAAAAACATTTTAAATTATTTAATTTAAGTTGAATATATATATATATATATAATTATAAAAAGGGGGGAAAAAAATAAAATAATAATGTGAAACACTGTTGTAAAATAATTAAGGTGCTTAAGATTATTCTAGGCAGTTCTTGCAAACATGTAGCAATATGTTTAGATAATTTTTTTGGGGTGAAGTAAACAGCTTTGCTGAAAACACCAGGCAGATTTTTGCTACCTAATATCCCGCTTTGATTATAGGCACCCTCATAGATAAAACGACAAACCAACAAAACTCACAATGTGTTTTTCGTAGCTGACACCATCTCCCATCACCTTATTTATGAAGAACACAAAGGCCATGAGTGAAACATCCCATATAAAATCCAATGGCAAATTACATTATTTACATGCTCAATCAAGTTCATCCACATCAGAAATACACATGAATACTTAAGAGTTCAAATCCAGAGCAGGAAAAAGCCAAACACCAAAGTTTCATCAGGTACCTCAGGTATTTCTACCTTTTCACTTACAGAGATATTTATAAAACGAGCAGAAGTCACAGATAATGTCAAAAAAATTAAAACCAAAATTCACAAATTAATGCAAAATCTAAAATAAAAAAGGAGATATGTGTGATGCAAAAGTATGTAGAAACATTAAGGCAATAACTTTTAGAGCAGCATGGGATAGTAACATTTGCAAATGTGCAAATGTTGTTGAAAAAAGTTGAGACAGCAAAAGTAAAGTGAAACCAGTCTTCAGGAGTGTTCATTAGGGCTCAATGACACTAAATTAACCAATTAATCATATTCAGCTGATCTGTAGCATATGAAATATTTGAGAATTTTGTTGTTACCGATACTAGTCAGCTCTGTGTTTAGCAGCAGAGAAAGTTAAAGTTGTTTTTAAAAGCAACAACCAGAAATTTTGAAGATTCTATAAATGTTCGCCAAGCTGGTTCAAACTGAGCCTACGTCATTAATGCGAGCTAAATCATGCTTAGCTGCTTCTCTTCAAAAGCATAGAAAAAAAATAAAGGTTAAAAAATATAGCTATAACCATAGCATTACTCGTTTCCTCTATAAACTCATGTTTCCTTTAGATTCAGTCCTCTTATGCGCTCAGTAGTTAAATTGGAGGCGTTTTTTGCATTGTTCATTTTTAGGGTGTCAGTTCAGATTGTGCAAAACTAGAACAAATGTAGAAAAAGAAGAAAAGAAAGAGATGTTAAAAGAATATTAAGGTTATATCTGGTTATGATAATTGCATCCTTATACAAATAAATGGTAAACTTTATTTTTATCGATTCCTACAAATTCATTCTCATATTTGTGCAGCTCTTCCGTTGGGCCGTTTGAAATCCTATGGGCTGGCGCAATGGTATCTTTCTCTTTGGCAACAGTGGTTTCTTTAGGGCAATTGAAAGAGGAAAAAATACATCAATGTGTCATTCTGTTGGTAGTGTTGGTTTCTTTTCACATTTGTAGGCAAGTCATGGTCCTAAACAGAGCCAAAGTTTAGCTAATGCTGAGCTGAGCAAATCCCAAGAGTTTGACATCGTCAGGAACCTCACAGCCCTCGATGCCAGAGGCCTGAAAAACACCACGCATGATGTGTTAGTGCAGAACACCAGTGAGGATAACAGTTTTCACCAAACAGAAGTCACTCACCAGTTTAAATGTGACATTTGTATTGGAATGGGGGTCTTCAACTATCTTCTGCAAATTAGCAGCCACTAAAATTACATAAAACAGAGACTTAGGACAATGATATATTATGATTAAGAAGGATTTTATCTTGATATTGAAATTTATTAACTTTAAATATCGCACATCACTTTCAGTAGATATCCTAGAGATTCAGTAGAGGCTAACATCAACTAGTGCTGTCAAACGATTAAATCCCATCCAAAATAAAAGTTATGTACATAAATATGTGTGTGTGTGTGTGTGTGTGTGTGTGTGTGTACACACACTAAAATAAAACAATCCATACATATTTTACGAGGTTGCTAATTTTACAAGCTCACTCTGTGAGGTTTATGTGAGGGGAATGTACATATTTGTACATGTACTGTATGTATACATTTAGACACATACAGAATGTATGTTGAAAATACGTTGTACATGTTTATATATTCCCATTACATTATATTAAAGTTTGGAGACACCTTCTCATTCAATGTGTTTTCTTTGTTTTCATGACCATTTACATTAGTAGATTCTCACTGAATGAAGTGAAAACCATTTCAGGTGGCTACCTCTTGAAGCTCATTGAGGGAATTGCTGCGTCCGAAATCGCATACCTACTTCAGTAGGTACTACATTTAAAACCGAACATACTACTCGACCGTAACTCGGACGAACTACATCCGCCATATTGATGTTGTCACGTGTCACACGCCGTCACAAGAGCGCGGAAATTTAAACTTTCAATAAGTCATCCGTTTATTTAGATTGTGTTAAACAAGTGTAATTT
>JAUCMT010000056.1:14859735-14871202 GCA_032357475.1 Enteromius thamalakanensis
ACTACAGAATTCGGCCGGAAGTAGTAGGTCATCCGGGTACTTCTCGCCTACTGAATTTCGACTGCTACGAATTCGGAGATACTACTCGCCTCTCATGCTATTTTTCGCCTACTATATAGTGGGGAAGTAAGCGATTTCGGACGCAGCAAATGAGTGTGCAAAGCAGTAATCAGAGCAAAGCGTGGCTATTTTAGAATATAAAATGTCTTCAGTTATTTAACCTTTTTGTTAAGTATATAACTCCACGTGTTCATTCATAGTTTTAATGCCTTCGGTGAGAATCTACCAAACTTTTGGCCTGCACACACACACACACGTATATATGCAGTAAATTTTGTAAATATAATTACAATTTAAAATAACTTTCCATTTTAACATCTTAAAAATGTAATTTATTTCTGTGATGCAAAGGTACATTTTCAGCATCATTATCACAGTCTTCAGAGTCACACGATCCTTCAGAATCTAAAATGCTGATTTGGTGTTTGCAAAGCATTTTATTATTATCTATTTTGAAAATGGTTGTGCTGATTTAAATTCTGGTGGAAACTGTGATACATTTATCTTAGAATCAGTATTCTTTGATGAACAGAAATAAAAAAGCATCTATTAAAATTTTTTTTTACACAATTATAAATGCCATTGCAGTCAATTTTAATTAATTTAATGCATTCATACTCAAAATCCTTACCTATAACTACATCTCTCCCATCTACCAAGCCAGCCGATACCAGCTCCTGAGAAACGCCATCTGCTGTGTCTACAGAAAAGAAAAATTGTATGTGATGCATTAACTTTAAAATGACTCGCTCAGACCAACAAACTCTGAGTCTGGCAAATTACAACCTCCAGCATATTTAAACTGAAAAGCATGTAGATCTTTCAAAATAAGGCTGACAACTTAATAACTAATCAGCTGTAGACAACATGCTAACATGTTGTTCTGTAGTCAGAGAGCAGAAGACGTGTTAAAGCGGAAGAGTATTCTCAGACACTGCATCCAGATGTCAGAAATGAACATTTCTCCTAGAGCCAGCTAAATGCGCGCTGACACTAAATGTTTTATTTTGGGTGTCTTGAAAAATCACAGGCACTGACAATATGCACATGCAGAGAGTCAGTCCTCTTTGACTGCTTGAGGGCAGAAAGCGGAAAAAAACATGTACAACAGAACTGCCCAAACGATTGAGATGTTCACTGCTTTTCACAAATGTGACCACTGTCAACTGAATGGTGTTTCATGAACACTTTGGGAATAAATCTGCTTTAAAGTGACACACCACTGATTTATCACTTTTTATTGCTTGATTTATTGTTGACTATTAGCCCCGACTCAATGCTCTTACCTCTGCCAGGCATGAACTCAAATCTTATGTCATTCAGTTCCTTTTTCAAGTTTCTATAGGACAGAAAGAGATACAAGTCATCAACTGTTTCTACTCAAAACATAACTTAACCCCAAAACGCATCTTACCTTAACCTTAATACTAAACTGATGGGGGACGGTAAGGCATCGCCTCCAGGAGCTGGGGGCTACATAATAGAAGTTTCTCATTACAAACTGAGGTGACATAATAACGTCTTGCTTTGATTGCAAAAGAGTGGAGTATGATTGATGTTGGAGCTGTACCTGCGCAGGGTTCGCAGCTGGGGCAGGGGTTGTAGTTGGGGCAGTTTGTTGAGGGTTGGCTGGGCCCTGGCCAGCAGCTTGAGGTAGTTCAGGCTGGAGGTGACTGCTGAATGGCTGGAATATCTACAAAAACATGCACAGACCCAGGCAAACTTTTAGAAATTACATTAGAAATAAAGAAAAATATTAGATGCAATAACGTTAATTGCATTGCAGAATACAGTATTCTATAATATTCCATCAAAACAGTAGGTCATCTATGTATTTCATGTGTACGTACTGCAAGAATCGTAAGAATAGTTTTTTGTTATGGTATCTGGAAATGATACCATGGTCTAACGTACCTCTGCATTCTGGAGTCCTTCTTTTACTCTAGGTGACTGAAAGAGAGAGAGATCAAAGGTCAAGCTTAAGTCTCTTGTAATAATACACAACGGTTTGGGTTACTATAATTCAGCTTTGGATTTGAACGCACTGTAGTAAGGAATGAAGCAGGGAGTTAAGGTCCTTCATGGGTATTTATTTTTACTCATACACTATGATTTGATAAAGTACTGTTTCGCCTAGTCTTAGTAAAATATCCTAGATGGATTTAAGGACTGCTGGGATTGTTTTAAAGGCATAGTTCACTCAATAATAAAAGTTACCCCATAGTTTAATCACCCTCAAGCCATCCTTCTTTCAGATGAATGCAACGGGAGATATATTCATCCTGGCTCTTCCAAGCTTTATAATGGCAGTGAATGGCTGTTGAAATTTTGAAGTCTAATAAAATTCATTAATTCATCGTAAAAGTGTTCCACATGACTCCAGAAGCTTAACAAAAGCCTTCTGAAGCAAATCGATGCCTTCGCAAAAGAAACATATCCATATATAAAACTTTAGAAACCGTAATCTTTAGCTTCCCCAAGCTATCATATGCACATACAAGTATTACGGTTTATTACGTATAGGGGTGGGCGATATGACGATAAAATTTCTCCACGATCTGCTTTTTAAGGAATATAGTAGTATCGTGCTATTTTGTCATCTCAGTCTCAATACGCTGCACATACATTCACATCAGTGTTAACTCAGGGGTAGAATTACACTCACCGGACACAGCACTTATTCGCAATCACAAAAGTACATTATTTGCTTTAAAATCTTGCAGATTAAACATTTCATATTTGTGCTGTCCAGATGCACTTTTCCAGTGCGTATACCTAAAGCGCGCGCACTAGAAGCCTGTCAAATAGTGCCTAATGACTGAACTAAGATATTTATCACATGTGATTGTGGTAATTCTATCAAAAACACACACAGTTGCTTGTGTCTAAAGTAAAAGTAAATAATCAAGAGCACAAAACACAAAATCATGGTTTTGAGTAACCAAACAGTAGCTGGTCCTCGTTGAATTTAATACAATGTTCAACAGAAAAAAAGAAACTCATTCAGGTTAAAACAAGCTGAGAGTGAGTAAATGATGGAGGTAGTGTAGAAGTATTTAGTGCTTTCAATACTGCTGAATACACCTACTCTTCCTGAAAAAAATAAAAGCACTGTTTGTTTTACTCATATTATGTTTATTTGTAATGTGTATCTATTCGAGTAACAAAGATAAAATAAAGATTTTTATCTTTGCTCATTTTGGCCTAAATATCTGCCCTTCTTTATTTTATACTTTCTTACCTTGAAAGGCTTTGTTTTAATAAAAAAGGCAAATTAGATTAGCAAATAAGTATTTTAGTCTGTACTACTCGGAGAACTTTCAAAATACTAAAATCAATGACAAAGAATCATGATAAAATTATGATATTTTATAAAAAATATCGCCCACCCCTAATTACATTTTCAATATGGATATTTTTCTACACGCATACAGCAAATCAGAAGGCTTTTATTAACCCCCTGGATTCATGTAGAGCGCTTTTTTTTTATGATGGATGAACAAACTTTACTGAACTCAAATTCTCAACATCCATTCACTCTTATTATAACGCTTGCAAGAGCCAGGGCACCTTTTAACATAACTCTCATTGTATTCGAAATAAATTAATAAATCTAGTATGGCTTGAGGGTGAGTAAATAACTTGGTCCCTTTAAGATATTATCACAAATTACACAATATCTTCCAAGAACATATTCAATTCAACATACATCCAACATACATCCCAAACCCCTAACCAAACAGACACAAATACACACTGCCATCTAACCTGAGGTGTGTTTATACAAACACAACCATATAAAATGCATAAGGACAGTGAGAATTTTTTTAAATCAGCAAGGACAGAAGAGATCCAAAGTGATTTCTACACTGGATTACAAAGATCATAGTGACCAGAAGTGACCATATTGCATGTTAGTGCCTAAACAAACAGAAGTCCCATTATGAGCCTGTTAAACAGAATCTGGATGGTTATCAGAGATCATTGATTTGGTCAGTATATTAAAATTATAAATAAAAACACGATACAAATGGCATCCAGGAAGCACACATCATCAATATTTAGTCAGTCTCTCTGTTTTTCCTAGCAAGAATAGTTACTGTATTTGCTTTACCACAGTTTAGTCATTAGGGTGCTTAAAAAGCCACATACAGTAAGTAGGTAATTCTGTAGCATGTATGAGCTATAGGTTTATAATTAAGCATAGGATACTGAGCAAAAGTTATCATATTAAGCAATCTAAATGATTTTATACTGTGCATGATTATTTCTTGCATAGATCTGCAGAGAAACAGATTATCACAGACAGGTGAAGGATCAACGTTCATCCTTAACCAACCTGAACTCTGATATCTTTATTGTTTTAGTCTTTGAAGCTGGATAACATTATACCCTCCAAACAAATGTTCTTTTTCATTATCTAGCACTTCCAGTTCCTGCATGCCCTAATGTTGTGTTTGACTGAGTGTGCTTTCTTGTTAAAGTTAGCCATTTGTATCTGCGGAAAAACTGAACAACCCTGGCAGGGGGCAGCTCAAGAGGATGAGAGAAACGGACTTGTCGCCTTGTCGACTTGGACTGCTGCTCCTTTAGCGGCAAACACAAAACACAGAGCCCAGGGATGAGAGGTGCCATAACAGCATTACAAACACAAACCACACCTGCTGGAACTCTCAAAATGACGGGTGTAGTAGGGCCTGGTGTGTGTGTGTGTGTGTGTGTGTGTTACCCGTAAGGCAGCAACAGCAGCTTTGCCCTCCTCACTCTCCTCATCCAGTTCATCATCGCTCCATTCCCATTCTCCATCTTCTGTTTTATGGAGTCTCCCACTGGAGCCAGGAACTCGCCGAACCTACACACACACACACACACAAATCAAAGACGTTATGATGACCACATCAAAAAGAAATGTACAAAAGTATTTTTTTTATATCTATATGAAGCACATTAAATGCAAGTAAAGTGTCTACTTTTAAGGTTTCAAATACGTTTCTGAATAATTAAATGTCAAAATTTGGTTGAAATAATGAACATGTAACTTATTGTTACTTGTACAGATTAAAATTCATAAGAATAAGGGAGCGTATTAAATTTGATTGTGTTTTAAATTAGTAAAAATAAAAAAAAATACAATTTATTGGCAAATGAGTATTTGGGGTGAGCGTAATTAATTCATTTAAATTTATATATAATTAAATTAAAAATATAATTACTTAAATAAAACCTTTTTAATTTACCTGAAGTTAATTTAAACTGGTGAAAAAATTTAAACTAATAAAGTACGCTAACAAGTATGAAAAGCATATAATAATACATTAATACTATATAAATGCTTCGCAATGAAGGTCATAAAACAGGGCTTAACACAATATCATAAAACAACAGAAATATTACCTAATAAAATATGCATTTTCCTCACCTTTCTTGCTCTCTCTGTAATTGTAGGTGCCCTCAGTAATAATTTCTCCTGCAGAAATTCATTATTCTGCCAAGTAAAATTGGACAGAAAGATAAATATTTGTTAAAATTACAGTAATAATGACAATTTAATGAATCACAACATGGGCTGACACTCAAATTCAACTCCAGCTCTCTACTGGGCATTGATTCAAACTGTAGACAGGAAACTCCATTTGGCAATTAGTTTATCAGTGAGTTGAAGAAGGATGCTGGGATGCATATCCCTGCTTTAATTTATACACAGACCAGTAATGAGACTCAACTTAATTGGGATTCATACACAAGGGGGGACGTAGGGGTACGTATATACACACACATATTGCTAAATAAAACAAAAAACGTTAACATAAATGATGTATTCAACCTCATGTCATTTCAAACCCATATGATGTTATTTTCCAGTAGATTTTAAGATTAAGATAAAAGTAGCATAAAAAGTTTCACTTAAAATGTATTTTTGTAACATGAAAACTGAGTTTGAAATCTTTTTAATCTAAAATTCTCTATCTAAAAGGTTTTAGGTCCATTTTTGAGTATGAAAACATCTAAACATATAATGAAGTAATAATCATTTGCAAAAAACATGAAAGTGAATAAATGGTGATAAGGAACAAGAAAATAAAATGAAGTCCTGAAAGTAAGATTCTTACCTTGGCTTTCTGGAAGAATTTATGTTTTAAGAGTTCTGATGAGGTCGGCCTAAAAAGCAAACAATGTTGAAATGCATTAGCTATACCTTAATGTTTTCAGGCAATATATAGCAAGAAAAAAAAAAAGGTTTTCATTATTTAAATGTTACATAAAACAATGTTTTTTTAATAAATGGTATTATATCAACCAAATACAATATTTGAGTAATTATTTTATACTGAGCAGGTCATAGTGGTTGCCATGTTGGGATCATATGATCAGCTAAATACTGCTTGAAATACAGTTTAGTGTCAGTAAGATTTTTTATTTTTTTTTCAGAAAGGATGCATTGAATGGATTAAAAAGGACAGTAAACGCATTTATAAATATATATAAATTATATCTTTTACAAATGAATGCTTTTCTTTACAAATACAAACATGTAAATACAATTTTTTATCACAAGAATATTAAGCAGCGCAACTTTTTTCAACACTGGCAATAATAAATATTTATTGAGCAATAAATCAAATATTAGAATGATTTCTGAAGAATCATGTGACAGTGAAGACTGGAGTAACGACTGCTGAAAATCAAACAGTTAATTAAATAACAAATACAACTGTAAGATAGTTAAATAATGCATTACAATTTAAAATAACTGTTTTACTGTATTTATGATGAAATAAATGCAGCCTTGGCGAGCAGTAGTAAAAAAAAAAAAATCTTACCGACCCCAAACTTTTAAACCGTAGCGTATTTTTCTCACACGACCCAACAAGATCCTTGCTGCTCTGCACAGTACCTTTTCTCCGGTTCCTTCTGCAAACACAACGAGATCATCTTCCTCAAGGATTTCCCATATTTCTTCACTACATCCTTGTCTGTGATTCCAGTCTCAAGGCAAGGTGGATCGTTCTGCAGGGTCAGCATCAACACCTGCAAACACAAACACACCCAACATGCTATAAATAAAAAACATCATACAGCTGTGAGATTCATCTCCAGCCCTCTCCTCACCTTCATAGGAGGGTATTTGTGGTATGGAGCTGAGCCTGTGGCCAGCTCAATGGCTGTGATCCCAAAACTCCAGATGTCTGCTTTGAAATCGTAACCTTTCACCTGCACGGAAAACAGATTTGTTTAACACGAGAGATGCATCCATATGCTAGCAGTTACTTGCAATTTTACACCACATTGAAGTCTTTCGATTTTAAATGGACAACATAAGAGCTTTAATTATCCATGCAGTCCAGAACACACTGTACACTCAGATCCAGCAGTTAGAGATTACTAGGGAAAATGCTTCTATTTTGCAATTTTCTAATTTAATGGCATGTGATTTTGACATCTTTTGATTCCTCACTGGAATCAGTATGTGCTGTTCGTTTGTTTGGTTTTAAATGAGCAGTCAGTGTTGAAAAGAAATACCTGCTCCATCACTTCTGGAGCCATCCAACATGGTGTTCCCACAAACGTCTTCCGCACTTTATTTCGAGTCATGTCACCGCCAGTGGCTAAGAAGGCACTTACACCAAAATCTAAAAAGATAAAAAACATATCAACAACAAAAGGACACTTAAACATTGTACTAAAAATAAATGAGTACTAAAAAAAATACATGCTAGGGAGACGGTAAACAGTACAAAAAAAATGTACATTAAATGTTACACTTCAGATTAATTACTTTAAGTCAATTAAGTCTGAAGTCAAAGTTAAGAGAAGTTGAAGTTAAAAGTGAAAGCAAAAACATTTATAATGTTACACACGATTTGTAATAAATGCTTTTTAACTCTCCATTCAAAGAATGATGTGGTTTCCAGAAAATACTGAGCGATTTAGAGTTTTTGGGGGTATTTTTTACACCAATTCAGCATATAAAAATTGTTACTTAATGATGCTGAAAATTCAGGTTTGCGTCACAGAATAAATTACATTCTAAAATATATTAAAACAGAAAACGGTTGTTTTAAATTGTAATAATATTTCACAATATTACTGTATTTTTAATAAAATAAATGCAGTCTTGGTAAGCAGAAGAAGAAAAATATATAAATAAATTTTACCAACCCAAAATTTAAAAACAAACAAAAAAGGAATTAAAAAAAAAAAAAAGAATGAAAGAAGAATAAACTATATTATATGTATATATATATATGTATATACAGTATCTCACAAAAGTGAGTACACCCCTCACATTTTTGTGAATATTTTATTATATGTTTTCAAGGGACAACGCTAAAGATATGAAACTCTGATAGAATGTAAAGTAATCAGTGTACAGCTTGTATAAAAATGTGAGGGGTGTACTCACTTTTGTGAGATACTGTATATATATAGATATAGATATATATATAGAGAGAGATTATATATAGATAAATTAGTTAAAGAGTTTAATTAGTTAAAGTTAAAGAGAAAGTTGGTACCTGCAATTTGCACTGATCCATCTTCCCCCAGCAGGATGTTTCCAGCTTTCAGATCCCTGCGGACAAACACAGGGAGTCTGTGCAAGAATACAGATACAAACAGCTGTGCAAGAATACAGATGTGGATCACTCAGATGGACGTCTCTACTGACAATATAACCCAAAGAGTACATATTCAGTTGAATTTCTGCACCACCAATATCACATTTTTACAAGTTCCTTAACACTGCTAGACAGTTTCAGCATGATAAAGAGCTACTGAGGAAGGTTTCAACCAGAATGAACTCATGTTTTAATATACCGTGGGCGTAAGCTTCTTTTAAACTAAAATGAAATTATTTTCAATTGTGGAACAAAAAAAACTAAAACTAATTAGAAATGAATTAAACATTACTTCTTATATTAAAAACGCCACTGGAACACAAATGGATATATTTTACATTATTAAAGTCAGCTCATTAAAAGGTTATTTACTTTAATATATTTGCATTATTTTATTAATTACAAGATAAATCCTGCATCAAGAGCCTTCTAAAAAAATAAAGTGTAATTCAAACTTGCATTATATTTTACAGTCCAGCTGGGGGCAGCAGAGATATGAATTAAACTGAAGCTGCTGACAGACATTGAATAAGATGACTTTGTTTCTGTTATCATAACAGTCACATTCTCTTGCCATGACGATATCCAATTATACGCTTCAGGGGTGCAAAACCGTAATTGCAACCTTTCTGCAGTATAAGCCGCCCCCACCCCACACACACACAGAGAAACCAAAATATTTTAAGAGGTCCCAGTTGTTTACTCCTGCTGGGCAAATCAAAACACACTAACACATGTCCACTCCAAACTCAAGCACGTTTGGAGCGTGTTCCTGAAGTGTAACAGATGTTTGGAGACGATTAGAGAGGCTAGTAACACTCCTGCTGTCCGTGAGCATGACTGATAATAACTTACATATTTTTTAGACCGGGTACTGAGAGAAGAGAACACATCTGATTTGGAAAACTAGATATAAATATTTCAGAACAAGATGTGGAGGGATGCACACGTGACCGATCTGTGTGTGAAGGATACAAAATACTTTATATACTTGGACGTCCCAGAGGCTAGAAGATGAAGTGCCACAAAACCACCTTCCTAAAATATTTGTTGTGTGAATATAATGTGGTGTATAATGTGTAAAATGTGTAAAATAATCTTTAAATTATGCAGTGTAAATAATAATAATAATAATAATAATAAAACGATGATGAGGATTATGATTATTATTATGTGTAGACAATATTTTTAACAAATTACAATTTAAATATTTGTTGTGTGAAAACGTGGTTTATAATGTGTAAAATAATGTGTAGTTATGCAGTGTAAATAATAATAATAATAATAATAATAATAAAAACAATTATAATAATTACTATTATTAGGTGTAGATATTAATTTATATTTGTAACAAATTGCAATTTAAATATTTGTTGTGCAAAAAAAGGTCAATAATGTGCAAAATGTGTAAAATTATGGAGTTTAAATAATAATAATGATGATAATGACGATGATGATTATGATGATTATTATTATTACAATTATGTGTAGATATTTAATATTTAGAACAAATTACAATTTAAATATTTGTTGTGTTAATATGGTGTATAATGTGCAAAATGTGTAAAATAATCTGTAAAATTATGCAGTGTAAATTATAATATTAATAAAACTATGATGATGATTATGATTATGATTATTATGCTATGATGTAATGATATAATATTTTTAACAAATTACAATTTAAATATTTGTTGTGTGAAAACGTGGTGTATAACATGTAAAATAATGTGTAGTTATGCAGTGTAAATAATAATAAAAACAATAATAATAATTACTATTATTAGGTGTAGGTGTAACAAATTACAATTTAAATATTTGTTGTGCAAAAAAAAAAATCAATAATGTGCAAAATGTGTAAAATTATGCAGTTTATATAATAATAATAATGATGATAATGACGATGATGATGATGATTATTACAATTATGTGTAGATATTTAATATTTGTAACAAATTACAATTTAAATATTTGTCGTGTTAATAATGTGGTGTATAATGTGCAAATAATAATAATAAAACAATGATATATATATGAATTATGAAAATAGATAAAGCTGAAGTAACATGTCAAGTTGATTTGATATACAAACAAATTTCCAGAATGCAACTGCAACACCATCTAAGACTCAAAAGCGGAACAATTTCCTGAGATCTAAGCCATACAGATCACTTACAGCCCGAGCAATGATGTCACCCTCTGTGGGAGCCATGACAACGTGTTCTGGTTTCCCAGCTGACACCCGTAACAAAGAGAGTCTCAGAGTGAGGACAGACCCAAACAGTCCATTCAAGTCAGATCACGCCAGAGCCGAGACAATCTCAAAGCTTTACATTAACAGACTGTTCTTAAACTGAGGCGAGAGTGAAAATCTCGAGGTATAGAGTGCTTTTTACACCTATCTGCTGGACTTCACAGGACGGTGAAGATGTTGAAGAGTTCTGCTGCTTCACTCCCTTTTGACAACTGACTTCACGCCAGTCTTAAGACGCAGTGTCTAATTGCATGCTTGAGCGATGTGGACTTGCTCTTTTCTGCACGAGAACAACCCCGCTTCACCTTTCTCTCATACGATCCAGATCGCACGTCTGAAGCATGCATATACAGTGGGTACGGAATTATTCACTCTTTGTTAAATTGCAGCCATTTGTAAAAAAGTTTAATTAATGTACACACAGCACCCCATATTGACAGAAAAACACAGAATTGTTAACATTTTTGCAGATTTATTAAAAAAGAAAAACTGAAATATCACATGGTCCTAAGTATTCAGACCCTTTGCTGTGACA
>JAUCMT010000056.1:14893146-14926146 GCA_032357475.1 Enteromius thamalakanensis
TCGGACACATTTTTTATTGATATCGATCATTTGCCTATCGCGATACATATCGTTATCGTTTTATCGCCCAGCCCTATATTATATATATTATTATTATTATAATAAATAAATAAATAAATAAATATATAAATTACAGTAACTTAAAAAAAAGGAAAAATAAGACATAAATGCTTTTATTTAGCAAGTGACAGTAATAAACTTCTTTTTAAAATATCAAAACGGAAAACATTTTCTGTTATTGTATATTTTCTAGATTCAATAATATTTTTAAATATTACTGTTTTTACTGTATCTATTTTTAAAAAACGTCTTCCGGTTTGCAAACTTTCTTACAGTTAGTGTATATCATATATTTAAATAACTTCTCAACTTCCATCAGTCTCCAATAAACACATCAAATGTGTCACACAGAAGGAAGTAATACAACAGCACAAGCAGCCCAGCAAACCAAGAACAAATATAATAAAGTCTTTATACTTCACTATATAAACACAATAAAATATTGATAACAGCCATGAAGTGAACATCAAAGACATATTTTCATCTGGTCAGTTATTAGCTGCTAATATTGCAGGCGTGTTGGGTACAAGTGCTGTTGTCTTGTTAGGGTTCTAAAGTGGCACAGACTGAAAATACAGCAGAAGAAGAGTTTCTGTGCACATCTGCACCACAGCAACGGGATTTTATGGAGGCCTGTAACTGGTTCCTGAATTGAATCATTCAATATTATGTTACCAGGTTACAAAATTAAATCAAGATCCACAAACTAATGTTGTGTGGTTGCTACCTCGATTATCTATAGAACAAGCACATATGTCAGGTTTTAATCAAGAGTTTTGATTAATTCCATCTGACCACACCTCCAAGGTTTGATAAAGTCTGAATAATGATTTATTTCTTCCTCCCCTTCCACTTGATGCCTCTCATTAGAGAGGATGTTAACTTCATGAGGGAGTTTAAGAGGAGATAAAGGTTTATAGCCTTCAATAAATTTCCAGTTTCACACATTAACTGGCTATTTTGAATTCAAAGCCACTTGTCAAGAATGAAAAATATTTGGCCATGCACACACTTGTTTTAAAAATGATTACAAATTCAGCATAGTTAAAATGGTTTAAACGGGACATTTAGAAGGTCAATTCGGGAAGAAACTGTGTGTCTAAATCAAAATCAGCTGGCCATAAAGGGCAAAGTGTCGTTCTATCAAAGACTAGCATCTGAAATAGACAGAGCTGTTTGAATGTGTTCCTTCATGCATACATTGAGTCAGCCTGTTCTCTCACATCAGGAGCTCTTTATTACATTTCCTGGGCTTGCATTCCTCACACTATTCTGGGCCGCACTGAGACATGTCACACTCAGGGCGCTTCGTACTAGAGAAAAGCTCTGATGGAGCACTTGATGCACAGGAATGAGTAAGATACACTTTGAGGGTGGATTGGATTTGAAAAAGTACAACTGTGTTTGACATTTTCAACTTTTGCCAGCATGATGCAGCATCATTTTTTTACTAAACCTTGCAATTTCTTGTTCTTGTGCCACGATATAATAGCAAAACATGCTTTAACAACCATTGTAGTCTAATTCCTAAATAAATGACTCACATAAACCAGTTCTTTTCAATGAATCAAACACATACGGTGTAACCAGTCTTGTCTGGTTGACAAAGAAAATTAGCCTTTTACTGAACCTAAAGCACTCCAACTGATGAAGAAAATCACTTATATGAACAGGTTTTTTTTTTCCGAATCAAAAACATAGCAAACAAGCAGTACAAGTCCAACTGCACGAGGATCATTGTGCGATATGTAATGCACATCTTGTCAGTGAAGCCGGTTCTGTAATCAGCTGTAAATTCCATCAGGTGTGAGATTTCACATTGAGCTGCATTTACAACTCCGAGCCGTTGTTCACTGACGAGCAACATTGTGCAGCCCTAACAAAGATTCATAAAAAACGGTTATTTCAAGTTAATAAAAAACACATTCAACACAACCAGCGCAGCCTGATTCCCAACCAAATGACTCATATGAACTGGTTCTCTGAGCTAAAAGCATAGTCCAATTCATAAAGAAAATGTCTCATATGAGCTGGTTCTTTTAAGAGATACACAAACATGCAGTGTAACCAATGAAACCTGTTTCACAAACATATGACTTATGAACTGGTTCTTTTAGTGAATCAAATATATAAGCACACACGGTTTTCGGTTCTGAATAAACTGAATTGGATGTGTGTTGCACAATACTTGCATACAGTCATTCTATCTATTGTTTTATTTCCGCTGTCATCATATTTAATAGAGTGCTGATCGGGACGTATTTTTCTGTCTGAGCCCAGCCCACGTCCGACAGAGCTGTAGCCCAATTTTTTTTTTTCATTCTAATGACACATGCACTTTTTTGTGTGGAAAGCCCGCTTTTATTAAGCAACTGTAGGAAGGCTTTCGGAAATGTCAACAGATGAGAGCATCAGCGCACACGGGGCAAAAAGCGCCGTTATAACACAGACACACATTCGCTCTGATGTGACAGAGACTGACCAGAACCAGAGCATCCTTTCTAAATATCTGTTCGAACCCGGCCCGGTCCGGCCCGTCGGGTATCCATCCTCTAATAGGTAACATGAAATCCAAAATGTTCCCACAAACCAGATTTATATGACGCTGGCGCATCCTCCAACTCTGGGCAGGTTTTTTTTCATGAACTGTGCCACCCCTAATGAGCACGAGCACAATCAGTGTAGTCAGATGCAAATAGAGTTCTTTTTGAAAACAAAAACAGATTCGTCAAAATGTCCATTTGAACTGGTCCTTTTAACTAGTCTGATTCATGAAGAAAATGTCTCATATGAACTTGTATGAATGACTTATATGAACAGGTTATTTTATCTGAACCCAAAGCATACAAAGCAAACACTCAGTGAACCAGTAATACTTCTTATCCGTTTTCTTTTTTTTTTCTTTTTTTTAATGAACCATTCAAAAAGATTCACAGACTCAGGGGTTAACGGTTGAATCAATTGAATGGTTCACACTTCACTATCAGTCAACAATGATAAACACAGCTACTTCGTTATTTTACCCCACAGACATTTCCAACAGTAATAATCCAACATTTCCAGTCTAGAAAAGAGAACATTGGTTCTTTTTCCATGGGTCTGAATCCATCCAATGAGACTAGGAAAGAACAGCTAGGATCAGTGCAATAACAAGTCTCCAACTCCCCTGAGAAGATACAAACACAATAGTTATGTTGAGTGCGCTTCAAACTCACACATTGTGAACTTTCCAGAGGAGAGTGGAGAAACAGAAGCGCCTGGGAAATCCTCCTGGACTATTACAATGAGATCCAGTTAAAGCAAGTCTTTGTCTGTAATCAGGGTCGAAACAAATGAGACAAACCCATCTTTGGCTGGAAGACAAAAGAAAACATTTACTAATTTCAACTCCATTCAAAATGTCACGCTTTTAAATGGAAAGAACATGTGCCTTCATCTCCAATTCTGCCAACTGAAAGCTTACTCTAAAATCTAAAATCAACGGAAGGTGAAGCGTACTGTATATTAGGGCTGTAACGATTCGCGATATGAAGCCGAAATCGCGGCACTCAGCTCCACGATCCTGTGTCACGGTGTGATAAGGGAGAATCGCGACACACCCCTTGACCTTTCCAATCATGTGACACCTCCCTGCAAAAGTTGAGCTAGTTGAAGAAGAATGTGAGGAAACATGACAACCAACCCAGAGATTGATAGTATCTCAATATTTGTCATAATCACCATTTCAGAGTAAATTTTACTGTTTGCCATTTTATTGTCTGATAAGAAAAAATTCTGATGGCTTATGAAGAATGATTTACCAAGCTTTAATATTTACAATCAGGGGTTTGTTTAGATCTCCAACTGTACGTTTGAGCAATGGTAATAGCAGTGCTTTGCTTAGCAAGCACTATTAATAATTATAAGCTGGGTGATGAAACCAGACTGCTTATTTTATCTCACATAAGGTCATTCTTTCTTTCGGTGCATTTCTCTAAACCAACAGAAGCAATACTTGGAATACAAGAATACAGGGCCTTCATAAAAGTTGCTCTGGTCAGCAACTGCAGCCTCCAGCTGGGCTCAACACCACTGGCCGGTTTACATAAGGATTCAGATACACAGAAGTGCTAAGCACCATAAAATGAGCCCAATGATGCGATAGAAGAGCCACTCGAGCTAGCTAGCTAAGCTGTCATCATGTAAATGCATCTTATAAACCTGTATGACTGTGTACTGCTAGCATAAGGTGCCCAGACGTGCCACTTCTCAGGGCCATATTCTGCCCAGGATCTCTAAGTTGTCTAAAATAACAATAGAAGTACCGCGAGAGCGAATTCGGGTGGACGTGGTTGTTTTAGCACTGACTGTGGGAATTTAAAAGAATTTGATTTGATTTTTCTTTTTGCAGTCATATTAAGCTGAGTGGCTACAAACACATTTCTCTCTCAAGCTTTAAGCGGACTTTAAGTTATGATTACAGCAACAGAAAGAAGTAATAGAACTAAATCTTAAGGTGTCCAACCGTAGTCTTTAACTGCAGAAAGTCTACAATCAAACTCGCCTCTAGCATGAACTCCTGTTTTGGCATGTCACGTCACATGCCAGGTTTTAACAAAGAAGCAATTCTGAAGGTGTATGCTAGAGGGCACAATATACCCTCACAGGGATACACACAGAGAGCATTTCCAAGAATTTGGGGGTAATAACTAAATCTTTTCAGGAAACTAGAGCTAACAAAAACAAACCTGAAACTCTATGCACAGCATAAAAAAGGCTGTAAGGCTACATATCAATTACATTAACATTTTAAAGCTGAGATATAAAAGTAATTCTTGTGAATTCAAATATTTTAAGAGTGAAAGATATATTATTCCTCCTGGAGTTAAAATGTTTAAGGTGTGGGGTACTTTAGAGCTGATGAGTCAAAAGAGAAGGCACCACAGACAGGTTTAACCAGTCTCTCTCTCTCACACACACACACACACACAAGGTTAGGCACAGACTAGGCCCTACTGCGCAGTAGTTTAAAGGAAGCCACTTCTACTTGTTACAAACTTGTCATTATCAAGTACAGTGTATACAGTAGTCAACATTTGAAGTGGATCAAATAAGTTGTCTTCTAATGAGAACACATTTTGGTTTTAGGTTGTCGGACAGCTTTGATAAAAGTTCAAATGTTGACTATTGTAATATTATGCCATCTTATATTCATAAAAATATTACATTAACTCCACATATACATATTTATTTATTTATTTCATTTGATGCATTTTGAAAACATAAAACTATAGCAACAATTTAATTACCCTCATTTAATACTTCTATACTAAAGTGGTAAATGTTTAGACTGTATTACAAGTTCCTGGCAAGAGCTTTACAGCTTTGAAAACTAGTAAAACCTTGTCAAAACATGGAACATGTAAAAAGCTGTGTGGAAAAGCTCCCTTTGGGGTCTAAAGCCCTGGAAAGATATATGTCAGGTATCAGATGTCTCTTCCAGCACTCCAGTGACTGCGTATAGAGGTAACCTCATGCTAAAACCCTGCAATGTAACGAGATTCAACCAAGCAGTAACCAAAACAATACAAATAATAAAACATTCAGAGAATCAAGAGAGTTACACATGGGAGTAGACCATGCCTAGAAAGCAGATTTGGAGAACCTCTGTTGTGCTGTTATACTGCCTGGCTGTAAAACTCACTCTCTGGACAGAGTCATGGATCATCAAAAAGAATTACTGCATATAACGGAGTCTTTATGGCCACAAAACAAGGGGGTGGTGGACTCTGTCTAGCCACATATGGTGCGTTTATTATTACAGAAAACTCCCTCTTGAGAAATCTCATGTTTAATATCTTTTTCAGTGCATCTTTTCTTTAACCTTTTAGTCCCCAGAATAAATCTTCAACCATAAAACACATAATTACATAATTATGTTGTCATATAGCTGAAATAAATAAATTGCCACCAAAAACATGATATATGGTGATGAATGGCATGAGCTATACTACATATATGCATATATATGTGTATGCATATATACTACTGGACAAGATTTTTTAATAACTTTTTATATTATTATTAGTCATTTTTTATTAAGAAAATAAGTATCTTATGCCTCATAAGGCTGCAATTATTCTATTAAAAAATTATATTAATTTTTTTTTTATATTATATTATTAAATTTATAAAATATTATTACATTTAAAATAACTTTTCTATTTGTAGTAACTTTCAAACACTCCATAAGTTATTATTCATATTTACAGGCCATAATAAATTATGCAAATAATAAATGAGCGCCAGATCATCATATTAGAATGGTTTCTAAAAAAAAAAAATAATAATAATAATAATAATCACAAAACACTGAAGACTGGAGTAATGATGCTAAAAACTTAACTCCGAAAACTGAACATTTTTAAATATAATTATACAGAATAATAATATTTCACAACATTATTGTTTTACAGTATTTTGATCAAATAAATGCAGCCTTGACTTAAGATGTTTCTTTCAAAAAAAACATAACAACAAATTAAGTTTTTTTTAAACAATTTTTTAATTTACTACAATTTAGGTAAGTGGTTTCAAACTATTTATTTCAACATTTAAATAAATTTAGTTGACTAACTTTTTTTTATTAAATGTAGCTAAAATAAATCGTTTGCAACCACTTACCTTTAAAAAAAATCTTTTTTTGTGTAGTTTTATTTTAAATGTATTTAATTGAGCACAAGCCTTTTTATGCGTTTCTAATGTACAGACTCAGACCCCTACGGGATGTTACAGGGGTTCGTAAAGGGTCTGCGCCTGCATGCAACAACTGAAGCCTGGTTTATGACAGGATACGGTGGTCCTTTAGTGAGGAGGGTTTTTGAGGCCCAAAATGAAAAGGGGGTTCTAACCGGTCTGACATTTGACTCGGTTCTAAATTAAGCGGACTATGCTCACTCTACGAAATGTTTAAGCAGTCATGTGTAAACTAACGCTGAGCATTAGTCAGTAAGCAGTTTAACCAGCAGCAAAAGTGGGCGGTACCTGCATTATAGATTGCCCAATGCTCAACCAATAGGTTTATGTCTAACATTTTACGTTTTATAGCCTAATATGCGTGACTTTATGTTAATATATATACACACACATAAATGTCAGATATTAAGAACAGTAAAGAAGCAAACGTCAAGGCCTTCATTACTGAAGGAGCGTTACTGCACGTGCTCAGGCTTATCAGCAGAATGAGGCGTTGTCGCATGCAGAGTAATTTTGCTGTTTTGTGGAAGTCTAAAATGCAAACTATAAATGAAACTGTATGGCGAATACAGAAATGCGAACTATTTAAGTAAGCACCAATACACTTCATCAACACATTCAGAATTTCAGTAAAGTGGTGAAACGGTTAAATATGCTTATTGAGCTAGTGTGTGTGTGTGTGTGTGTGTGTGTGAGTGAGAGAGAGAGGGAGAGAGAGAGAGAGTTGAAGTTGGCATACGTGACAGGCTTGACAACTGAAATTGAGGTTTGAGTCTTTTGCAGACACCTACTTAACTCACTAGCTTGTAAGACATTTTGAGCGTTTAAATCCAATGTCACGTGTTCTTAACAACTGCCAATTTGTTTAAAAGCCTCGGTTCAAATGCATCATTAAAGCTTCATACAGAACCGCCAGCAACCTAACGTCAGCCTGAACAACAACAAGCCCAACTTATTTTTACTCAGCGTTTTCAGCTAAAGACAACTTGTGTCTACAGGTAACAAGTTACAGAGTGCCATGTATTCACCGGCTATGATAGAAGGTACACACTCACCGATCACCTCCTGCAGCTCATAGTCATCCCTGTTGATGGACCAGGTTTGGGAGCTCAGGTCCTCCGACATGTCTCAGGATTGCGTACCTTTATTTAAATCCTGCTGAATCCAAGCACTAGAGTTGGGTGCTTATAGAAAATAACGTGTAAATGTTACTGTAATCCGCAAAGACGTAGCATTCCAGCTCCTCTCCGCGATTATCTTCAACAGCCTTTCTATCATTCCCAAACTTTGCCACTAGCGCCAAAAGCCCCGCCCACTGCATTCCTACACAATGACGACCGCGGCAGTCGGCCATCTTGAGTGTGTAATTACCCTCTTTTATCTATGCCCTCATCCATTACCTAAATAATTAGCTTTATTACATTGGATTCCTCCAAAATGTCATAATTTGTGATATTTAGTAATACGATTTTGTTATTTTGACAACGAATGCATTTATATGATTTATTTAGTAGAAAGAAATTATATGACAATTTGAAAGGCTAAGAATAGTTTGCTCTTTGAACAAAATGTATAGGGTAATAGCACAGGTACATTTTTTCAATAATGTTTTTTTATTATTATTATTTAAAAAATCACCCACAGAGTTTAATAAAACTTTCTTCTTCTTTTTTTTTTTTTTTTTTGAAAATGCATTGTGGCCAGTGGTCATTTTTTATGGCTTATTATACTGCCATCTCGTGGCATAAACAGTACATGGATAATATGGAAATATTCCTAAATTGAAGAGTGCTTCTAGAAGTCAAGCTAGACAGAAAAAGAGAAATAGAAAAAAGAAAAGAGGCTTAATTGACATAATTCCTGACGTTATGGAAGTACAGCGCTAGTCATAACTAACAGTTTCATGGTGTCTACTTAAAAATACATAATTCCGTTATTTATTTATTTTCACTACCCTTTGATATTTTCATAATATCCTGTAAATTCATTATAGAATTCGAAATAATCCAATAAAACCACGGAAGTATGCAAATACAGGTCACTTCCGGGAGGATGATGTCATCATCAGGCAACCGCCTTGAGTTAAAGGGATATTACAACCGAGAGGAAAGGAAAGCAAAATTGAAAACACAGGAAAATTATATTTAATGAGGATCAGCTGCAACAATATTCTTAATAATACTTTAATAAAGTCCACGATAGAAGTTTTTTTTTCACGAAATAGAATTTTATCATTTGATAAAAAAAAGAAAAAAAAAGACACATTACAAATACTGTACTTAGCATGTTGTTGGTTCAGTGGTCAGTGTTTAAGTAGCATATGGAAAGGCACTCTATTCATTGTATCAGTCTGTACAATCAATAACATGTCTGATAAATCATATAATGTATGCTGTTCACACACACACACTTCTATCTTAAAATCTGCACGGTTTGCGGCAGAGGTTACTCCTCATTTGTTTTTCTAATGAACTTAACAAGGGTTTTTTTTTTTCTCAGTGCTACACTGAAACAGTTCCCACTAACAGGAAACGTGGTAAATGTGGCAACACAAAAATGACACATGAAATACAAAAATGTTTTTGAATAATCGTCAATGCTATACGCATAGCAGCCGATATAAATTCATCTGTATGTATAATGCTTTAAAATGTGTGAATGCAATATAAAAGTCTGGTTGTTTTCATATAAAACAAAGCTGGATCTAACAGATTAAAGCCAGTTGTTGATGATCATGCACTACCCATGAAAGATTTAGGTCCTGAAGAAGTACAAACATAGTTAACCAAACATGAATGTGTGGCCGAGATAGATTTAAATCTGTATTAAGCTGCTACCAGATAATGTTGAGTAACAATATTCACGTCAAACAGCAGAGCAAACATAAAATACACAAATATATGTTTTACAAGAATATAACACAAGTATGGCAGAATGAAAGACAAATCAAAACATCAGAGCAAAAGTGTTTCTCATGAGTCCGTACTGCTACACACAACACATCAAAAAGCTTCGATTCAAGTGTAACAATAGATCAAATGAACTAGCTAATGTACTAATACATTAACACTGAACACAATAAACACTGAACAAGACCAGAAAATAAATGAACAACCGTCTGTAGGGATTTGCTTTGGAAACTGAGCAACCTTTTGATTAAGGCAGATGTATCAGTCAAAAACACCACGAGAAGTACCCTTCTTGAAATGTTCATAAGCAGGACTCACGACTGAGTCTGCGAAACTCTCCCAAGCAAGCAAAGATCACTTAAGGTGTTTCCCCTTCATCCTCCAGAGAATAGCTTTACCCAGTGATGACTGCATAGTAAACCTTTAAGAGTGCCTATAAGAAAAGATCAGGGCAGTGAGAGCGCCTTGGCCAGCCGGATCCAGAACCAGGCCTGTGTGCAGGGTCTGGTGTAATCACACATGGTCAGAAAACGGAGAATGCTGGGAAAAGGCTTCTTCATGATTTTGTAGACAACAGGGATTAGACGTTTAGAGCGAGCGCCTGCAGCAGAGACAAAAGTCAAACTGTTACAAGAGTTTCCATGCTGCTTTTAGAACTGCAGTTTCCTTCAGATTTAATGAATGCATATTTCAGCACAGATAGATCACAACACCCAGAGAGTTCAATGACTGAAATATAGCTCCAAGCAGTAATTATGAATGAATGAAGCAGTTATATAGCATTTCACAATCATGTTGGGGACAGGGGTCTCTCCTCAACCACCACCAGTGTGCAGCATCCACCAGGATGATGCGACGGCAGCCATAGGACAACAGCGCCAGTGCGCTCACCACACACCAGCTACAGGTGGAGAGGAGAGAGAGAGATACAGCCAATCAATGGATGGGGATTATTGGGAGGCCATGATAGACAAGGGCCAGTGGGAATTGGCTACTATACCCCTAATTATTAGCTCAACCTTTAGGAAAATAACAGACATGCTTAAAAGCAGGTACATTTAGAGGACTATTTCAAAACTGTTGTGAGAGACAACTTTCAACCCATATACTCACTTAAAGCGACAGATACTATACCGCTAATCTTAATTGCTTGATTGCTTACATTATTGCAAAATTAGTTTTGTGCATGTATGTATGACATGTTTATGGTTTCCAACTCTGGTGTGTGTTTCGAATGACAGGTTTAAGCATGTAAAGTTGACAACAATGCAACTAAACTCATATAAGTATTTTGAAAATGTTGTACCTGGGCAAAGGCTGAGCGCAAACTTGGTTTGAAAGTCACATGCATCACTCTCCAGATAGTCATCAGAAATGACCACCACCATCCTCTTGCACCTAAAGCAAAACAAATACAATTATTATAAAATATTACATTTCTGCTGGCCAATATTATATGCTAAACATAAAATTCTTAAATCAATATTATTGATTTTTTTTTAGATTAACTTTAAGGGAACACTGGATGATCTATAAGCTCAGCCCAACTTGCCTTTTCTCTATAAGCTCACTAGCGATGGTCCACACACACGTGCCAGGAAGGACGTCTCGGTCAAAGACACAAAGCTTCAGGTTGTATTCAGTCTGCTCCAACTGTTTGATCATCTCATGCACAAACTGGAAGTCACTCTGACAATAGCAGATGAAAGCATCAAAGGTCTCCGGTGTCAGTCCTGTCCGGCGAAGACAATGATTAGTTTGGTAACCTGTTACACAGTGCTTTCAGACAGATCAGGGAAAACTCACCTTGTGGATCATCATAGAGCGTGATGCCTTCTCGTTCCTGTGTACGTGGCCCACAGCTGTCCACCACTGGAACCTGAACAGGCTTCCTAAGTTGCCTTTTCAAATACTTCCTGCAGTCATCATCTGCACACAAACACCAAAAACATACAACAGCACTTAGTTGGAGACCATTTTATTTGTTATATGCTCAAATATACTCAATCATGCATGCAAGTTTTTTCCCCTTTTTTAATATAGATATGGCTTAATTTCCTGAAAAGATATTTCAAAAAACATACAACCTTAGTTTAAGTTAGCAGACAAGAATTGCTATATAGTACAAATCTTTTTCTACTTGTGGGTAAAATAATTATGTTAGCAAAACAGTTTAATTGTTATTCATTCTGTTATCGATTATTGTTCTCTTGTGATATTTTATTTTCTGCTAAATTTACCTTTCCTTTGTAAATTAATATTTTTAAATGATATGAAAAACAATACTTATATTGACTATGAAGCATTTACATTCATACATTTAAATTTTTTAAAGCACTTAATTATACATACATAACTAATACAACAGTAATAATACTAAATAGGTTTTTAGTATTCATTTATCACATGCAGTACAATATAAAAGATCTAATATAAATTAAATCTTGTTGACATACCTATAATTTCTTTGAGGTCAGAAATAACATCTTTCCTTTCAACTTTTTCTAAAATCGACAGTAAATTAGCTACTGTTGCCTCTGGACGAGTTTCCCACTCCGTTAAGACCTTTTCAAAGGGACAGTCTCTCTTCTCGAAGTTTTTGATCTCCAGGTAGGTAAAGTCCATCGTTTCGGCGACTGTCCTCCAGTCAGCTGCCACTGTGTTTGTTGGATTCAAATACAGCCCCAGTTTCTTTCGGAAACTACAGTTCAAAGCTGTTATTGGAATCGTCTCATAGTCTATACTTGATTTTGAAGCCATATTTATGACTGTTATAAAAACTAAAGTTGTTGATCTCCGCGTTAAACTCGAGGAGAGAAGGCGTACAAAAGTTCAATATTTTAAGCTGTGATTTTCCGACGTTATCGACAAAAGAAATCACGAACTGTAGTATGCTACGCACTAAAGAACTACATAAAGATTGAGGAAACGTTCGCAAAAAAACCTAAGTCAGAGAAATGACGAAATACATGTACAGCCAATGGGGTCGTGAGCACGTAAAAACAGTTCACGTAAAATAGTCAAGCACACCAAATATGGGCAATTTCCGCTGCGATAACGCTGAGAAGGGGACTGTCTCTTCCCGAAGCGTGTTGACTTCAGTCTAGAATATTATCCTATATTTGTCTAATTATGTTTACAGCCTTGTGCGTTCAGTTTATTTGCGTTCAGTTGAGTTTTTGTTCAAAAAAATAAGAGGTTTGACCAACGTAGAGGATGTGTATTTATACTTATCTTTAAAATTGTCAAATGGAGTAATCCCAAATGCTTTATTCATATCTCAAAAATATGCTTTAATATTTAATAGTTTTTAAGAATTTGCACTAATAATAGCATTCTGAGCACGCAGCTGTCTTTTACAGCATTTTCCCTTACTTTTTAAAACCAAACTGAAACCGTTTCCACTTCTCACTTCCTGTTTCTGTATAAATGCAGAAAGTGTTCTTTAGGTGCGCACTATTCAAACTTTTAGTTTTCTCATCATTTATCATCACTGTTTGCTTTGATGAGGGAGAACTCACCAAATGAAAAAAAATCCAGTCCTTTTGTTTTTAGGTACCTAAAAAACAACTCATACTTTTCATCAAACTTGACTACACCAGAACAGTTGCAGTTGATTTATTAAAACCACCAAAAATACGATATTGTATTCAATGCAATATATACAAATACATGAAAATCTGATGTACAGTTCATAAATGTCATTAGAATGAGTCTGTATCTGCGTCTGACAACAGATGCAAAAAGGGCAACGCAAAGCCACACTATTTTTCATTTCCCCTTCCTCATTCCACCGTGTAACCTCCTGTAGCCCAAACAGATGCCTCGTGTCTATTTGTGATCCCCAGCAGTAGAAAAAGCACCACTACATCTTCTTCTCAGAAACTCTTTTTCTTGGAGAAGTAGAAATCAATCCCTCTGTCCTTATGTTGTCTTGGTGTATAAGATGAGCCCTTCTTTCCTTTTGCTGGTGCACCAGCCTGAAAATGAACCAATAACATTGTGTAATTATTTTAATTAGTGTCATAATTTCCAGTAAAGTTGAATTGCTAATAATCTTACTGATTTGTTGTTAATATGGCGACTCCACTCAGGCGCTATGATGACAGGGGAGGGGTATGTTTCATTGAGTGAAACCTGGGCATGTGAGAGTGCAGATTTGCTGAGGGTCCAGGGGCTGTGAACGTCCCCACCTTTAATTCCTTGAAGCTCTGGAACCCACTGTCGCACATATTCCCCCTTCACAGACAACACAAGCATCAAATTATGTCAAAATACGCCTTATACAGTAATCTCTCAGATGCATTAGAAGCATGTGTAACTTCCTCTTCCTATATTTACACTCACGCACATAGTAAAACCTGCTCACTTAAGTGACAATGAAGAACAAAGGAGGAAAACACCGGGATGTGTCTTTATGAATATGATTCACATAAGTTTAGGAACCAAAAGCAGCTGTCACCATGTCAGACTACAACTACAAGCATTTTTAAAATTGCAATATGTTACTAAAGCCTGTTAATTGTTACTAACCTGCTAAATTATTTTACGTATTTTTTGGGCTGTTATTTATTACAATTTATATTGATTAAAACAATGGTTCGATATTTTTGTTTCCTTTTCAAATTTAAGTGTTCCATAAATTCTTTTTACAATTATTTTACTTAAATGATGGTTATTCAATAACATGTTCCATTGTGACAACTTACCCCATAGTACTGTACACATTGCTATTGGAGTCATAAAAGTTCATCTTTTTTTTAACAAGAATACAAATAACTAATATTACTTCTAACAAATTATAAAGCTCTAAAAATACAGAAATATTCAGTGGAGTAATAAATGTGACAACTAGACAACTACTCTTTAGCTTTAATGTGTTAACAAAATATATGAATCAAGAATGCAGGTGTTTTTTTGGTTTTGGCATGCTATTACCTTAAAAGACCTGTAAAAACTACAACTTACGTTATTGTCATAGTCCAGTCCTTGTTTGATCATGTTAAACTTCCTGTTTTCTCGCGGGTCATTTCCTATTCCAGCACTATAAAGCCAGTTTCCATAGTTGCTGCAGACGTCATGGTCAACCTGACACCAACAAAAGACAATAACACATCAGTCTGCAGCAAAACGCAGAGAGCATCAACCCACTCCGTCACACATAGCGAATGTTTCCTACCAGCAAGTATTCAAACCACTCAGCGCCCAGTCTCCAGTCTAAACCCAAGTCTTTAGTCAAAAAGCTGGCCACATTTTGACGTCCTCTGTTGGACATGAACCCTGTCAGCGCAAGCTCTCTCATGTTCGCATCTACAAACGGCACCCCGGTTCTTCCCTCTGAACAACAAGAGAAAAATATTGAACTCATTCAGAGAAAATCCACCAAAATGTGCATTCTTCAGTTGATTAATGAAATCATTACCCTTCCATGCATTGAACAATGTCATATCCGTCTTCCAGGACACATGCTTGTCTTGTAGACCTTCAGATAATGAAGGAAGAAACAATCACCTAAGTACTTAATTTGCTGACATTAGAATTTAACAGAGCACTTTTACATCTCTTACTCAAAAAAGTCGCTAATATTAATCAACACTGATAATATTAATATTAAGAAATATTTTGTGAGCACCAAATAAAATGATTTCTAAAGTATCACGTGACGCAGAACAGAGAAAAAAAAGGGGAAAGGGAACTTCCAAAATAAATCCAGACTTACCATTCATATGAAATATTCTGTTTCCATATTTTAAACCCACAAACTTGAAGTAATCTCTCCACAGAAGTTCAAATATCACCCTGGTCAAGAAAACATGTGCAATGCTGCATATGAAAAACTGACACCAGTTCATTTTATTTGCAAATATTTTCCTACACACGTTACTCACCAGTATGTGCTTTGGTTGGCGGTTCGTTCAGCCTCATACTTCTTAATCTGCTCATAGATGTACCTGGGTGATATGCAGCCCAACGCAAGCCTGAAGGAGAACGATCAAAATCCCATCACTGCTCAGCATTAGTTTGTGCTTTGCCCATATAATATGAAACTTCACTTTCAGGGCTCACCATGGAGAAAATTTAGTGGAATAGTCAACTCCGATCATGCCATTCCGAGTCTCCTTATAATTTGCAACAGCATTCTGGGACAAATAAAGAGCGTTCAATAACCCTCTTTCATGTCTTTCACTCTCTGGTCATCCAAGATGTAGATGTGATTTGGACCTGCTCACTAGTGGATTGTCTGCAGTGGATAGGTGCCGTCAGAATGAGAGTCTAAAAGTAATCCATAATATGATCCTCTCACATCAAAATCCACAGACATACAGTATTTGCTTAAAAACTAGGCCTATTTTTGCTTGTAAACAGTGAATATTTCTCTTCTGATTCAGACAAATTTATAGAAAGCATTATTTTGGATTGAGGACTTATAACAAACATGCCGCCCATTCTGATGGCACCCATTCACTGCAGAGGATTTGCAACGTAATGCTAAATATTTTCCATATATCTTTCGGAGAAGAAACAAGCTCATCTACATCTTGGATGGCATGAGGGTTTTTAAGGTGAACCATTTCAGTCATTTTAGAAAACTGTAAGAAGAGGCCTCACTGTATCCCAAAAGTAATGTTTCAGTCTAGCAAGAGCCTCGGCCTCTCCACCGCGGCATGGGAAGGCCGAGCGGCAGTCCTCCAATGCCTCTGAAACCACAGACAGAATATATCATGATTATTCCTCACTGCTTAACATGAAATGAATTGTGTTTATCTTCTAAATATTGCTCTGAGGATTGTACAGTCATCTGAGAGGAAATCACAGCACACTTCATGTAATATTGCAATTTTAAGAAGGAAATATGAGTAACTGATTCAGCCTGGAGCTTTCACCATCTTACTGATTGTGTCATGTTTTGTATCTTGGGATACTGTGACAGTTTACTCTAAATGCAGTACAATTATGTAAATCAAGGTACCTGTCTGGCCCAGGCCCTCAAATGTCGGGATGGTGCCCTCCTCCAGTCCAAGGGGAAGAGATTTAACGTGCTCAGGGGTGGAAAGGACAGGTCGCACTCTGCCCTGTCCCTCAACTGCTTTTCTAAACTGAGTGTAAACGTCAGGTAGCCTAACAAAGACAGCAGAAAATAGAAGCGATAACAGGAAATTTAATCACACAAATAATGTGCTGATCTTAAAATATGTGAATCTGAAACTGCAATTAGTAATCACATCCCTAAAAACAGGAAGCTACAGCAGCAGTGGACTCGCTAAATAGTTTCCAGGACTTTCCTGTGAAGTTTCCTAGGAAAGTTTAATGAGTTGCAATTTTCATTAACATGGATATTTTTTATTATGTGCCGGCATTAAAGTTTATTTGAATGAAGTAATGTTATAGTCCTGAGCACAAAAGCGGTAAAAGAATAATCGAATAATAAATTCAATATTAAAAAAATGGTAATGGTTTTCATACACCTGTTTGCTAAAGCTTTTAAAGTGTAGTGTTTTATTATTGTACTATCAATAATGCTGAATTTAACTATTTTGATAGTACAATATAATGTAGGAGGGAAAGGCACAGACCATAATAGTTACATAATACTCTCAAAACATCGAAACATTATCATTTTTTTATTACCAAATCCTATAAAGGGACTGACTAAGGTTACACTTAACGTAATACTAGTGTTGTTATTACTAAGTGACACTGTTAAGATTTTCAATAATTAACATAATTTTATTGAAAAATAAAAATACCTTTTTTACTTAGAAAAAATAAATATATATTTAGCTAATAAACCTGAACAATTAAAAGGAAAACTGAAAATTAAAAAATAAGCTTATTCAAAATATTAATATAGAACACACACACACATATATATGTATATATATATATATATATATGATAAAATAACACTGCAACGCTTGTCCTACCCTCTAATGTGACTGAATGGCAGATCATCTCTGTGGTAAAGTGTGGAACCCCAGAAAGTCTGAACTTTGACTTTGTTTTGGCAGCAGATGTGCTTTAGCTTCTTCTCCACAGACTTTTCCTCAGACGCCACCTTCAGGCAATAGACAAAAGTGCAATACTACACTTTAGATTCGCAGCTTTCAAAAGCCGATCAGTAATGACTGTTAATGGCTCTGACACGCACCTCCTCATGAAACACCACAGCTGTGACTGAACCCAGCTGCTGAATCAAATCACTAACAACATCCTCGGGCTTCCCTTGTCTCACCAACAGTGTGCTGCACAAATGTATTTACACACATATTAGTCATATAACATTATTACAGTATGTGGATAGTAAGCCCATACTGTGTGTGTCATGAAGTTCCCACCTGCCCCGTTTTTTCAGCGTGGCCCTCAGGTCCTTCACACTGTCCAGGAGGAAACGTAAACGGAAGGGACCAGTCTTAGGAAAGTTGAAGTGATAGGTGCCCTGGTAATGGCGGGGGTCGAAGCAGTAAAGGGGGATTATGTGATCGGCATTCCTCTGAGCCCAATGCAACACCTGGATGAATGAGGAGAAACCTGTTTGTCATGTTCTTCTAATAGGTACAACAAAGCTTAGCTTGTGGAAGAGATCACAAGTTTACTTGGCCAGTTCATAGAATTAAAATTTTTTTACTAATTAAACAGATTAAATGTTTGCTAGGTGTCACATACATACATACATACATAATATTGTATAATGTAAACACATTGTATGTAAACACAATCATGCCAATAAAGTACTTTTAAAATTTTAAAAACATAAATTAGATATAATTTAATATTTAATAAATGTAATTTCATTTTTTTAATTAAAGCTTTCCCCTAATTTATTTGTATTCGCAATAAATATTATATTTACTTAGTTTTTTAATGTTATTTCATAACGTAACTGAGATGAATTTATTATACTACAAAATAAATATATATAAAAGGCAGCACTAAAAATACGGCTATATATTTGGAACAAGTCATTTATTATAAATATTATATTTAAAGACTACTTGAAAGTTCAGTCCTCCCAAGTGTCCTGTAAAGAAGCGCAAGCATGTGGCCACGCCCCCTGTGACGATTACCGACAAAACACCCAATGAGCGCGCTGATTTCGCGTTACATAGACATAATGTTCTCCAACTCAAATAGATTAAACGAACTCTATTTATTATTATCATGTGTTCTGTTTTTTGGTTTAGGGTAGTATTAGTGCGAGAATCATTGCAACTTGTTAAACCTCGGGCAGCGTATCATGCAATAACGTTAAAGCATATTGTTACAGGCGCCAGTGTTTTTTGCTGGACACAACAGACTGCGTTTTAGAAGAGAAAACCTGTGATATTTACAGTACCTCGTTATCATGCAGACGCAGGTCGTTCCTCAGCAGACATATGACCGTACGAGAAGCGGACATCCTGGAAATAGGTCTTTAAAGAAGTCTAAAGCGGTCGTGTTTATGTTGCGCGTGCAGACAGAGCAGCGGCGGAGGACTGGAAGTGTGTGACGGCACGTTTAGATAACGTGCGCGAGAGGTTACCAAACATAGTCAGAGAGCGCATGTGCCCTTCTTACCAAACATACTTTGTCAATCGATCATCTCTTAATATGTGTCCCTGGACCACAAAACCACACAATAATATTTATACACAAGCTAAAAGCTGAGTAAATAAGCTTGAATAAATGTATGACTTGTAAGGATTGGACTGTCGGCCGAAAATTCCAAAATATTTCGAAAATTGCATTTAAAGTTGTTAAAATGCAGTTCTTAGCAATGCACTTATAACAAATAAATATTATGTAATATGAAAATGTTAATAAAGGTGGTTTGTTTTAAGCTAAAACAACAGATACATTGTTCGTTCTGGGAACTTTTGCTCAATTAATTGCCAAAATGGTTCAGAAAAGTTACATTTAAAAAGAAAAAAGCTTCAGCATTTGAAATTTTAACTGAAATACTGAATAAAATAACTTGCATATGAAATTCATTCAGTTAATTCTAGTTATTTAAAGTGTATTAAGGTGCACTGTATTCTATTGTATGTTTTTATTACTGAAAATGTAAAAACGTAATAAACCAAATAAAAGAATAACACAGAAGCTGTTTTTAGACAATAAATTTATTTATTCAAATGTACAAAATCACTGATAAATGTTTCCAGGCTTTTTCATCAAGGCAGCACAGAATTCTGCATTCTTAGCCCCTCAAAAACCAGCATGGTCTGTTCACCCTCAGCTGAGAACATCTGAAACCCAGACCTCTCCACAATCAGAACAATAACAATATACTGTGACTAAGGTACTTTGAATATAATGAAACATTATGACAGCTCGGTACATTATGTATTTACAATACAATCCTCTTCTGTAAAAGATCTTCAGCAAATGTCCTTGACAGCATCAATGCGTGATGCTGAAACCATCTGAAGGACATGAGAAAACACATTCCACCATTAAATGTTTTTTAAAAAAATGACTGACCTCTCAGAACAAGGGCATCAGAGAAGGCACAACATGAATTGCTGCTGGTGTATTTTTTCGAGTTCAGAACATAAAAAAACAGCAATCATAGAAACAAGTTTATAGTTTAAAATTTACATTTTGGCAAGATAAAATGTCTTTAGAACAATGTCTGCTTAAAGAAATAGTTAATCCCAAAAAATTTCATCCAAGGACAACCAAGATGAGTTTGTTTCTGTATCAGAACAGATTTGGAGAAATTTTGCATTACAGTGAATGGGTGCCGTCACTGGATACTCTGCAGTGAATGTGTGCCATCAGAACTATTGATTTGTTTATTACAAATATTAAACATAGTAGCTTCCTCTGCTCTGTAATGTGAATTATGATGTTTTTATAAGCTGTTTGAACTCTAATTCTGACGGCACCCATTCACTGTGAGCAAGTGATGAAATGCTAAATTTCTCCAAATCGTTTCATATGAAGAATCAAATTCAGAGTCAATTCAACAAATTTTCATTTTTGGGTGAACTACCACTTTAAATATTTTGTTACATTGTGTTTATTTTCATAATAAGGAAAACGCCTGCACATCAGAGTAGTTTGAGTCAACAAAAGTAAGAAACTCACCATACAAATCAAGACACTGAACAATTCGGAAGTGACCAAATTCATAATTCAAGCATCTCACTCTTTGGTTGTATTTGACTGAGTGAACAATACAAGAATGCTAACACACCAGCCGTAGTAGTCTTCTCTGAAATATTGCTTTGACACTTTAGGGTAATTTTTATAATAATACAAAAAGTTTGGTATTGTCGTTCCAAACGTGAATTTAAAAAAATGTATAAAAATATCTCAGCTGATTATCCTATGTGCTCTATGCATGAGTGCAATGGGAACATATTTACAGTGATGATCTCTGGGTATAGAGTGCTTTAACTAAAACGTTACATAATACAAAAAAAGACGTGTTTATACAGTCTTCATTAGCTAAAAAGACATGAAAAAAATGACACGCTGCTCCGTCTCATACCACTTTGGTGGTTGCATATGTCTTATTCTGTGTCATTCTTATTTGGTTAGATTCTAACCATCAAACGCCGTAATCTTAACAAAAAAATTACTCAAATGAGTATTGTACAGTACATATACCATTATAATTGCTCCACGAGGTCTCTTCTATGTACTTTCAATGACACTCAGGATTGGACCCAGGGATAAAGAGGTACATGAGCTATAATCAAAATCAACTCTCATTTATGACCGAATCAATTCTGTTAAACAAAAGACCACCTTAAAACGACACTGTAATACATGTGTGCCGTATGTGAATTGTCCAGCAACCCCTGTAGTATCGCATCAGAGCGCTTGGGCTGGTTTCAAGTGCATCAGGGGATCAGATAAAGTCAACCGGCAGTAATGCATGTAAACTAAGCTACTGTAATCCGTATTGTTTGGACACTTTACATGCTATTCTGTGCCAGTGTAGTAATTGTTTTATAGTACTATACTATACTTTACTATATTTACTTGTATTAATCCCTAGCCAAAGGCTCTGTCCCAAATGGCAGTGACAAATAGGAGTGTCCGTTATAAAGAAAAGGGACTTTATAATATAAATTTATTTATATTTCCATATAAAAAGGCCTATAAAAATGTCATGTGGTGTAACCGTCACCTTATATGTTGAGTGTACACATATTTTTCATTTTTTTATATTTTTGATTAACGTCAACTCATTTTTAGCGCTGTGATTTTCACAAGGTTAGAAAGCACCTTTTTTTAAAAATATATAATTATTACGGTTTTTGCAGTCACACCACATGACATTTTTTTTACTATTAGTTCTTAAAAAATAATTGTATATTATGCCAAACTACTTAATTTGTTGTTGTATTCCCAAACATTTAGTTAAATTTATAAAAACAGTTGTACTGAATTATTTTTGGATAAAATAAAAATAAAAAAATTTGGATAAAAAAAGATTGGCCAAAAACCTGAATTGCTTTATGTCACCAACCCACTCTTAGCCCTTTAAAAGTTGATACAATTTTTTTGCAAGGAATGTTGGGTAATAGTGTGCATTAAACCTTGGTCTCTTTTATAGACTGTGATAACACGTTTCCACGGTTGACAACATCACAAATCATAAAGCTTGTCGTATTTTCAATATTTAATATCTATTTATAGTGCTATAATTTGTGTTACATTACCTTGACAGTAAATTACTAAATAATAATTAATACTGCTGACATTAGACATCATTGTCTCTTCTGACTGTTATTATTAATCTCTCCTCTTTATGAAAATGCTATCATGGATGTCTTTTCTTTTGCTTTAGGAGCTAATGGGAAAGCTACAAAATGACATTCGCAGTGTAAGTTTACCCAACTATGATAACTTGAATGTGTAAAAAGGGTGTATTTAGCAAAACCTGACGTTCTTGAGTCAAGTGCATCATTTGGGACAGGGCTCGGACTCTTATTAACAATTCGGAAAGCGCTATCAGCTGTCCGTGGTATTTGTCAAGCTGCGTTTTAGAGAGATACACACCCCCTCTTTGTGGTCACGTTTGTTCTTAGTCGGCTGGTTGGTGGGTTTCTCCGGACCCTGGAAGGCAAGAGTGGTGATTGTCCGAGGGCAGGTGTGTGGTTTTCTCTGGGGACTCCAGAGACATCTGAGATCTGTAGGATCAGAAGCTGCCCTGGACAAAAGGGTGGCTGAGAAGCCCCTCGGCAGTGGGCCGCCATTTCTCTTCCACAAAGATCTGCCGCAGGAAGTCCCTGCATGCGTCGGACACACCCTCGGGCAGGTTTGGCTTAGTCGGCTGGGTTGCGATCTTGAAAATGGCTGCCATTGCTTCATATTCAGCCCACGGGGGCTTCTGGGTTAGCATCTCTACAACTGTGCAGGCAACACTCCTGAGGGGAGAGAGAGGGTTAGTAGAGTTCACCGAAACTCAATGAAAACATATCTCAGTGACACCGATTTTACCAAATATCTGCTTTGCGCCCGTAGCCTTCTCCATTGATGACTTCAGGACTCATCCAGTAGGGGGTGCCGGTGACCGATTTGATTCCCGTCCCGGACATGCAGATGGTCTGAATGCGCTTGCTAGCCCCGAAATCTCCCAGCTTCACATTTCCAGAGGAGTCCCTCAGAATGTTAGCGCCTGCGAGGAAACACGTGTAGATTGAGTTACAGCAGTCGAGATGTTTGTCTGACCAACAATGACAACTGCAGAAAATTATAAGCTGCCTATGTGCTGACGGCGTTTGAAGTTTGACACACACTCTTTCTTCCCACGCTTCTAGCCGGAGTGATTTTCCGTTGCTTTAGCCATGTTGCCTGTGAGATTTGTGCTTGTTTGAGTAGTGACTAATTCCCGCCAGCCACAAGATTTCCACACCCTGGAAGACTGACTGTACTGCGACGGGAAAATTAAGACCGAATACGAGATGAAGCACAGAGACTCCTTCCTCTGCAGCCTATACTTCTTGTGGATATTTCCAATTGAGGATCTTCGGTTTGTTATGAGAATGACTTTTTGTGTGGCAAGAGTATCTGACCTTAAAAATTATTAAATATCTAAATGTATCAGATAACAGTTTTGCAAATTTATGTTGCTGGAACTACTTTAAACAAAAAATAAAAAAAATAAAAAAAAACACTAACATTTCTATTGTGACAATTTTTTTTGTAATGTTAATTATTTAAAAAAAATATTTCTATCATTTCTATTTTTAAAAAATATACATTTATTTAAAATGTATTGCTTCCTATTTTAATATGTTTCTTATTTACAATACTATGATGGGTATGAACTCATTTATGGTAAAAAAAAAAAAGAAGCAGATTTTGGTACATTGAGTAGCTTGGAATATTAATACTATATTACTTAATGAAATATGTGGTCATAAGTTATTCAAGATAAATATGCTACCCTGTAATATATGACACTGCATTTTTAAAGGTGAATATCTGGCAACCACACCTGCCATTTCTACTGTAAACTAAACATAAAATTACATTATATTTGAACACTATTTTTGAACACAATATTTATGAATATATATATATATATATATATATATTTTTTTTTTTTATTTATTATTATTTTTTTTGCATATTTTAAAACTTCTTTGTATAAAGCGCTCTGCTTAATATGATTGTTAAAATAAATTTCTTTAAAATAAATGTTACTTTGTTTGCAATATTTAATTAATTTATGTAATGCAATTATATTTGTATATATATATACATATTTGCCCATGTCTGCCTTTCTTAACACACTGAATGAGTAAAAAATGTCTAGTTAAAGCAATGCTGACACTTTCTAGTAAAAAAAAAAAACAATTTAATATAAATGCTTAAAAACATAGACTGGCTGTTAATTTTTGTCAGAATTTATTCCTTAAGTCCGGAGGAATGCAAAACCTTTCCTCATCGCTATTTTTGGCACTACCTAAAGGAAGTAACACAAATCTGAGCCAAACCAATGTTATTTCACCAAATAAGAAGAATGTATTTGAGGTGGTGTGGTGCAAGCGACACTCTCCTTCAGATTTACATTACAAAGCAACAGCCCACTGTTCTTAGCTGGAGGTGATTTATGACTACTGCGATTTACCTTTGATGTCTCGATGTACGATCATGTTGCTGTGCAAATAGTGGACTCCCTGCAGGATCTGTCGGGTGTATCTGCGGGTGACTTTTTCAGTCAGGGCTCCGTACGCCTTCAGCTGGTCTTTAATAGAGCCCTAGACACACATGGACACACAGATTAATCATACTGGACAGACAAGAGCAAAGAAGCCACATCCCATATTCAGCGCATGGAGTGGAAGCATGTGTTTTATTCTCCAAAGGCAGAAAGAACTATAAAGACTTTGTATTGGTATTAGGAAACTTCAAAAACAAGCTGTCACCATATGCTTTGACAGGAAACATAAAAATGGGATTCAAACCTGTTTACAGTGAAATGGAAAGAGGCTTGACCCCTTCCTGATATTCTGATTGTTGTTGTTGCAAAAGATTTACTGCAATATTATTGTTAACACAGGGATGTGAACATGTATTATGTAGCAAGTATAAAGTATTAATTCAACTATTAATAAAAGTATTAAGTGTATGTATTAATTTCCTCTTTAACTTTTCTTTTTAAGTGTGCTATTACTATGGAGTTTTTACTCGTGTTTGTGATTAATTTGTCTAAATATAATATGTACATATTTAATATTATAAACATTAGCGCTGGGCAAAATTGCGTACATATGTATGTGTACTGTGCATATTTATTATGTATATTTAAATACACACAACCTTGCATGTATATATTTAAGAAAAATATAAAAATTATTGTGGATGTAATTAATCATGATAAATTATTGCACAGCACTAATAAAAATTTATTAAATTCTATTTAATATTTGTAAACTATAAATTTTTAATTGTTAATAACATTAGCTAGCAAGAATTAACAAGGGGTAAAAACAAGTATTAATTTTTTATTTATTAGTTAATTAGCTAAAAATGAGTTAATTTAAAAAAATACATTACTCAAATCAAAAGTGGTATCTGTTATTATTATTTGACAAGCTAACAATAAACAACTTTATATTTTTATTTAAATTATGCATGAATTAACTACTCTAATAACTATTTTTATATGGTAACATTCACAAATATTAATAAATACCAAATCTATTCAAATTAATTTATTCCTCATTCTTACTGTTAGCATTGTTCTATTACTTTTAATAATTAATTATATTATTTAATATTTCATATATTTAAAATAAAATTTTATTTAATATACAATTAGATTTTATATAAAATTATATAAATATAGCATTCAATAAAACTATTTTAATTATGATTATTATTAATAAAAGGAATAACAATGAAATTATTTAATAATACTTTCATGTCAAATTATAAACTCATTTGTAAAGTTTGTAGATATGAGTGTTGACTTGGTTCATCAAGTCGATTTAATTATTACACTAATAACATATAAAATAAAACAACATTAAATAAGGATATCTGGAAGTGTGCATATACTTTTCCACAGCACTATATTATATTATATTATATTATATTATATTATATTATATTATATTATATTATATTATATTATATTATATTATATTATTTGCTGTAAAGCAATGTGTCAGGAAGCCACACTCAAATGTGTTTACAGAAATAGAGCTGTTCGTCAGAACACTGAACTTTTTTTAAACTTTCTGGAAAAACAGATCATAGTGCCAAACGTTTCTCACATGTGGCTGTTTCTTTGAAACACTGGCCCAAACAAAGTTCATATTTCCTCCACCTTCCTGTTTACACCCCTTCGACGAAGAAACAATGTCTCAAGGACAACATTGTGAAACACCTGTGACGCAAACTACAATGACACGAACCGCAATACCTTCCAATAATACATTTGCACAGTTCCAACAAAGTAGTAATTTTTTTTTTATTATGAAGCATCAGAATGTCCTTTTCAAGTTGTTAAAACGAAACAATGAGTACCGCATTTGTAATCCTACTGTAATACACTCCTACAGGCTCTAGCGATCTTCTGATCCCTCATTATGCAATACGTTTCTCACCTCACGTAACCCTATTCCACATCCTACTCATTCAAACTCGTTCTTCTCTTTGTCTGTTCCCTTCACCTCTGCTCTTATCAGGACGCAGCAGTGCTGTGCAGAGGCTGGTGGCTTTGGCTCGGAGCAGCGATGCATCTGTCTGCCAGAGACCTTGCTGAAACATTCCCCTTTAACAGACAATATGTGACTAAGACACCGCGAGACTCTGCATATTAAAATGGAGCTGACGAATGGGACAGACCACGTCTGACGCTCGTTAAGACACCCATTTGCAGAGAAAATTAACTCGTAAAGCCGTGCAGTTGTGTTGACAAAGAACACTGTGGACACGTTCGCGAGCCAGTGACATTTTGGAGTGGGTTTGCTCATTATTTAGAAAGCAGATTCATTGTAAGTTTAACAATGTCATTTTCTTAAGACACAAAGGGACACTCAGAATGTGGCAAGTAACAGTAGTTCTCTTTTCCCCACATATGCTATTCATGTTTTTTAGAACCTGATTCAGTGGTGTGTAAAAGCTAGGATGCATAAGTCTTACTGTATGTATGACTCAAAAAAAAAGAACTAGTTCACAAGAATTAGGGTTGGGTCGACAGACGATGCCATCGTCCAACGCTGATGGCCAACAGACATCACGATGCTGAGCCGGTGTTCTGCCGATTTGTGCTACCCTGCCAGATTTTCTTACCTCCCATTAAAAAGTAAGTAGTACAATTTAAAAACAAAAAATGCTACCTGTCAAATGATGTTTTATTAATGTCTACACATACCCCAACCCTAAACCTACCCTTACAGTAATGCAAATATAGTAATTATTAATTATATTCGCGGTTTAGACTATAATGTATACAGCTACTGGAAACCAACAATAAATATATTTTTCTACCTATTATTTTGTGTTTTATTAATGTCTACACCCAACCCTAAACCTACCCTTGCAGTAATGAAGACACATTAAATATTGTTGTTCAGGGTGAGAAAAAAAGAATGCAATATTGACGTGCGCGTGCGTAGTAAGCCCGGGTAGGAACATCTGGCGGGTAGGAAAAAATGTCAGAACACCGGCATCGCGATCCTCCACCCCACTGCAGCAACCAGCTCGCGAAAAACAAACTTAATCTATGGCGGCAAATCTATGCCATTAATAAGCGAGCGCACCGTTGATGCTGGCGAGCGCGGTACATCATTACCGTGAGGAAAACAGATGTGCTGCGTCCGAAATCGCTTACTTCTCTACTAAACAGTAAGCGAAAAACAGCATGCGAGGCGAGTAGTACTGTATGTCCGAATTCATAGCATTCGAAACTCAGTAGGCGGGAAGTACCCGGATGACCTACTACTTCCGGCCGAATTCTATAAAAAAAAAATTGTAAGCACCTCAGGAAAAAAAACGTTGTTTGTTGTGATTAAATTACACTTGTTTAACACACTCTAAATAAACTGATGACTTATTGAAAGTTTAAATTTTTGCGCTTTTGTGACGACGCGTGACACGTGACAACATCAATATGCGGATGTAGTACGTCCGAATTCCATTCTTTTTTTTAACAGTCGAGTAGTATATTCAATTTTAAATGTAGTACCTACTTAAGCAGTATGCAATTTTGGACACAGCAATGGACATGCGAAGATACGGGGCCCGTGAGCTCATTTCAAACCCTTGCGCGTGCGTGATATGTCATCCACGCGCAATTCAAACACTTAGCGCGTGATCATTCCTGCACTCGATCTACTCTCACCTGCTCGCGCGAACACTGAACACTGTCAGTCGTGGGGCGGGGCTTGGTGTTTTAGTTAAAACTAACCCCCCGCCCCAACATGACGATGCCATCGTCTATCGCAATGTTTCACATTAGACATCGTACGATGCCACATTGGTCGACATCTCCCAACACTAATAAGAATCATTTGTTCTTCAATCAAGATTCACTAGTAAGAATAGTGAAAATGATTCAAAAGAATCATTTTTACATTAATCAAAATACACTCATCTTGCTCTACTGTATTTACTATATAATATATATACTATATAATATTTTGAATTAAGAGAGACTGAATGTGCTGTGTTTTTTTGATTCACCAAAAGCATGTGTTTCATACAAGTCTTTTGTTTATGAATTAGGCTACTGTCATGCTGTACCTATTGATTTACTAAAAAGTAACGGTTTATTAGAGTGTTTTGTTTGTGGATCGGACTGCGCTGGACAGGCTATTTTGTTTTGATTCACTAAAATGAACTGGCTCATTAACCAGATTGTCAACGGACAGTGAAGAAGAAACGCAAAGCAGCACTTCCTCACAAGCGCTGCTTTATCAGGCACTGCAGGCATGAAGAAATTAAAATAAGATCAATCAGACCAATCATTGCAGATTAGCATCATGCAAAGGAGGGGTTTGGAAAAATCTACATTTGAGTGAATGTTTGGGAGTCGGTGAGCTAATAAGGTAAAAATAAATTCATATTATACGACAATAAAAGTGTTTTTTGACCTTACGTGTCAACCTGATGTTGGGGACTCTCATAACCAAAACATAAACACTTCATTACCCATAATAGGGGCACTTTAACTCGCAAAAATACTGAAAATATCAAAGTGATGATAAACACTGAGAGGCTAAATCTAATGTGCGTGAGTCATTCTAGAAAAGTAAACATCTCTAAATCCCTCCAATGAGCTGCATCAACACAGAGCAAACACAAACATAACTGTATACACACCCCAGGCATGAATTCCACAAAGATGGACAGCTTTTTCTGCACTGGATCACGCAAGCAGCCGTAATACTGCACGATACGCTCGTGACGCAGATTCTTCAAGAGCTGGATCTCACACTCCAGTGCATTCACTTCCTGTGGAGACGAACAAGACACATGTAAGCACAACAATCTCTACAGAGCATAGCAAGCGTCATCAGCTGAGCCAACTTCACACTTACCTTGCTGGTCTCCTGACACTCAGGGTCAAAGGGCACCTGCTTGGCCGCCAACTCGCGTCCCGTGTCAACATCGTAGCAAAGGTAGACCTCTCCGAATGCTCCCCGACCAAGCAGTTTCCCCTGACGCCAATTTACAGGAGCCCTTGGGGCTGAGGAGGGTAAGAAGAAACAAACCACGACGTTAACCTCACCAGCAAACCGCAGACTAACTTAAACCAAACCAAATCACTCACACAGACAGACTTGCTGACGACTCCAAGTCAAACCGCAACTGTATTACTATACAGATTTACACTTTCAGATTTATTTGCAAACGTTCCCCTTTCGGGCAATAAACTAGGATTTAAATGAACAGAGAGGCAGACAGTGAACTATTGGCAGTCGCCGCAAGTTACTCAAGACTAAATATTAAACACCTGAATATTACTTCTTTAAATCAAGGTCGCGTCGAACTGAAGCAAATCCTTCAGGGTGTGATTTTTTTCGAACACTCTAATACAACATCTTGCGTTTGGCAATATCTGAATCTCTTTTTTATGGCTCTCTCATGACTGCTTGCTATCATGAGGCAAACAAATAATAATGCAGTCTGTGTTGGCTGCTATTGTTCTATAAACATGCTGTATGGATCTAATCATAGATAGAGGAACTTCAAATCTGGATGGAGTTAAAACTACACCCAAGTCTGAGAAATACCAGACAACAGCCAAGATTTACGCATCTCTCAGACTCGTTTACCACTTATTCTATGACGGACACTTTTGCGTCAGCATTTACGATCATTGTAATCGGCTTAGTGCTCCTATAATGACATCTGACACGAAGCTATCTGAATAGTTTATGGAGGCACTGGGGGGAAAGAAGCCGCAGGCAGACAGTAGAGACAGGCATCCATGTTCATAAGTCAAACTCAGGCGCCCTTCCTGGATTCCTCGGAGGAAATGGAGCTGATTAAAGAACCTGTCTGCAGACTGCAGAGCTCAAAAACACAGGAACACAGGAGAAACCATGCAGAGCTGGGTTTATTCATCATCTCTAATAGAGAGAAGTATAAACAAAATCCAATGGTAACAATGTGTATATAATTATGGTTTCTTTCTTTATGATTAAAGCTAAGAGATCAGATCTCTGATTTGATTAAATTCTTATTTATGAGATTCCAATTTATTTGAATGTTTTCGTTATAATGTCCATCTTGTTAGTACTGCCTTAATTATACAGGACAGTGTTTGAGACAAAGAATGATAACCCTTTAGATCTAGTACTACACTAGTCTCGCTGTATGATATTGGGAGTCATATTGTTCATTGGGAAAGATATTGTTCAAGGGAGTCATTTGCTTGTGAATCCGACTAAACTGGTTGAGCTGAATGAGCTTCTAATTCCATAAAGATAAGAGTACATAAGAGTCATTTGCTTGTGAATCAGACTACACTCAAGAAGCTGTTAGCTTCTTCTGATTCTCTAAAGATAACAGTTCAAGGGAGTCATTTGCTTGTGAATCAGACTACACTGGTTCAGCTGTATGCTTCTGATTCTCTAAAGGCTACTCTTCCAGAGAGTCATTTGCTTGTGATCAGATTTAACTGCATCCTGCAAGGAACAGTCATAATTTTGCGTTACAGTATTCTTTAATCATGCTACATTCAATATATACATCAAACTCACCTTGAAAACTGAGGTTAAATATGATTTCTTTTGCTGTGGTGCTACAGATTCAGCTGCAGCAGATGGTACACAGAAAGCGGTCATGGTTACACTACAACCAGACAAAACTGGTCTGAAGGCAAGCGTGCAAACTTGCTTTATAACATTTTCTAATGGTCTGCATGGGTGTCCTCGTGTGTATGCGCGCATGGGTCTTACATTTAGGAGTGTTGCGTTGGCTGTTTTTCTCAGTCCAGCTGATGGAGCGCAGATCTCCACTGTAGAGCAAGGTGGTCTCTCCATTATAACTGCGAGTACGGCTGGAAGGGACAAGCTGAAACAGGTTCTCTTGAGGCATAAAGCTTCGAGGGAAAGTTCTTCGACCTGCATACATACAAATCATTTTAGGTGTGCATGATACAAATACACATTAAGAGTTTTGACCAATACCTTCCATGAGATTTCTTCTATTATTCTTCTTTTCTATTAGTTTATAAAAGCTGTATTAAAACGTCATATCTAAGTTGTATTACATTAAATTTGGTTGACAATTGCAGGTTACATCCATCCACATTTAATTTTCAAGTTTGTTTTTGGCACCACCAACATCTAGACCATAGGTTTGACTCCTAGGGAACACACACAATCTATTGGTACCTTAAAAACACTCAAATCTGCTTCGTTAAAAGCATCTGCACAAATAACATTCCCTATAAACTAATTAAATCTTTGCAGAATTCAGATGTTCTGAATCATCTCTTCATGCTTTAAGGCTCATGCAATCAACATGTCCAAACTTCTTTATATTCCTCTTCCTCCCATTCCCTAACTCTCTCTCTCACGCTCTTCTTTTCCTTTGTCTCTCTCACTTCCTCCATCAACCTTTCCACAAGGCAGGAAGCTTCTCTCAGTACAGTGTTTTGCAACAGTCAGTGTGCCCCATCAGAGGAAACACGAACAAAACACACACACACTAAGTCTTTAATACATTTCTAGAGTTCTGGGGAAACTCAAATCATGTTGGCCATTTGCACATCTTTATCTGCCTGCAGCACTCCACATACAGTAATGTAAGGAATTTGGAATATCCCTGCTGAAAATATCAGCACCTGTGTAACAGCAGAAAATCTGCATAAACTAGCCTTTTAGATAAGTTTTATGTTTTGGTTGTGGCAGACTAGCAATTTATGGATGTAGGCTGCAAACGCATGTTTGATTCCAAGTAGGAGAATCAGCAAGAAACAGTCCTGTTCTGTGCCATTGAACAATGCCCTCCATGCTAACACACTCCAGAGGGACAGTGTATGCAATTAGCGATTTGTGACTTGCTTTGGATAAGAAAGCATCCTCTAAATGTTAACCAAATAATTAATTTACTAATTAGGCGCTCAGAGAATTGAAGAAAGGCTCTAAATATCGGCTCTTAACACCAGGTTTCATACCGACTTGCGTAGTAACTTTATGAAAAATAATGGTGTAATATGAAAGGGAAACAAAACGTATGTGATACCATATGTTTAGAATAAATTCATTAAATATGGAGAGAAACTACTAACTTTCATTGCATTTTTAGAAATGATTTTGGGTGAAAATATTACATTTTAATTAATAATTGCATTAAATCACAAAATATATAATATAATATAATATATATA
>JAUCMT010000056.1:14940096-14964591 GCA_032357475.1 Enteromius thamalakanensis
CTTTAAATATATAAATAAATATATATACATACACATTATTATTATAAATAAATATGAGTGACAGCACTATAATAAATATAGTTATAATAAAGCATACAAAATGTTGTAGAAGCATGTAGTAACAAATGTTAACAAATGGAACCTTATTATAAATTGTTCCCATAGTTTCTTTAAACAATACTGAGGAACTTTCATCCTTAAATTTAATAAACAATTTGTGGATTAATTTTCTATAAAGTTTACAAATTAATATAAATGATCCTTTAGAAATCATTCTAATATGCTTATTTTCTGCTCAATAATCATTTATTATGCAGCGATGTTGAAAACAGCTTTTTTTCCCCCTGGATTCTTTGACAAATAGAAAGTTCAAATGATCTGCTCATGAATTAGAAATCTTCTGTATCAAAGCACAAGTCTTTACTATCATCCATGTCATTTCTATTACTTTACTGGATTTTTAATTTTACATACAGTACACAGCACTTCATATCTACAACTTATAAGGAACTGTTATCTTTAACAAACAAAATTTTCACTAACAATAAATGGTTTTTGTATCTCCAACGTAATGACAGCTGATTAGTTCCCACCTCAAGAAGTTTAGGGGAAATAACAACAACTAGGGTCACCTGTAATTGGTGAAACCAAGCTGTTAAGCTGTGATGAAGCTGCTTGTTGGGTTTTGAGCGACGGTTCTGTTTACACTGAGAGATCGGTGAGACAGTGATGGAAGAAAAATCATGGAGAATGTAGAGTACGAGATGATTTTCCTTCCTCGGCAAAGACAGATAAGCGCCTCGGTTTGGCTACATCTCTCCACGCTTGGCACGGCACACGGCGCTCTCCTCTTTCCTGTCTCTGCGCTGCAGTCACTGCCAGAGGAAGACGGTTTGAGTCTGTCCAACTAGGCTGGTCTGTTAACTAATGCCTGTTCTGATCAGTTTTTTATTACTGTGGGCACAAGCGTGTTGATTTATAATGTGTGCTTTGAGATATGGAGTTATACGCATACAAGTTTAATGCCAGTTACATCTTACGACTTTCTGATGTAACGCAATGAAAATAACTTTAATGGCACTAGCAAAGAAAATAGTGATATTGCTGTTGTGGAACTAGATCGAATAGACTACTGTTAAAACGTTGTGAGCTGAAAAAACAATAACATTGTAGTTTTTAATCTAAATATATTTTAAAATGAAATGTATTCCTGTAATGCAAAGCCATTACTCCAGTCTTCAAAGACACATGACCCTACAGAAATCATTATTACATGCTTGATTTGCTGCTCAATTCTTGATATCTTCAACGTTAAAAAACTATTTTGTTGCTTAATATTTTTGTGGAAACTGTTTTTTTCTCCAGCTTTTTTAATGAATATGAATTTTAAAAATACTGAACTAATATGACTTTCAGGCAACTGAATGCATCCTTTTTAAAAGTATTAATTAAAAAAAGAAAAACAACTTTTTAAGCTGCATGTATATAAACCAGCGGAAAAACAACTTATGCATATTCATGAGAGTGGATGGACGTCCCACCATCTGGCCAGGCTAGTTTATTAAGATTCACTGATATCTCTGTTTACTCAAACAATAATACACAGACAGATTTTTAAACTAATTTGTCCCTAATTTTGGTGAAGAAAACCTGTGCAGCAGAGAAAGGATATATACAGAGTCCTGGCCAGTTAAGGAAATGCCAAGATTTAAGCTTCCTTAAAAACAAAGCCCATTTAAGGCAAGTGAGGGAGGGGGGCATGCTGGGGGTCTATGGAAAACTTGAGGGGAAAAAAAACATTTTAACCATATAACAAATAACAAAAAAATGCTGTGTATAAAAAAGGCAACCTGAATGTATTTATAAGCATTTAGTTATTCTAAAAATAATTTTATTTTGAAAATGCTGCACAAATAAATTTGAATTAAATTCTAATAATAGGTTAAAAAAATATTAAGAAATATAAAGTCAAATATTTAATTTTTAAACATGTTTTTATAAATAATGAATAGATCTTTAAACATGAAAATGTGCAACTGTCTTTATATTTTATATATTTGGGAGTCCTTGAATGTTTATTATTATTTTTTGAGCAAAACGACGTGACATGAAGGCGAATGGCTATTCTGATTGAAGGTGAGATGTCGTTTTCTATAGCCACCCAATTACTTCCATTGATTTATCCACTAGTGGTCCATCACCTCCTCTCTGCTTAAAGCCGAAGCAGAACAAAAGAGAGTTAAACACAAAGATTTTGTGCCACAGCAGCCAATTAGAGCTGTGAACGCAGCACACCCAGCTGCCTGTCACCTCAAATGCAGTGCCAACTTCCTGTGACATAACCCGCCGAGGCATTTCACACAGACGGCGGACCTCAGGGAATCTTTAAGAGCAAAGTGTGACGCATCAGGGCAGCGTGGTACTGTCTGACAATAACGTGAATTGGCTTGTAAACAAAGCTCCGTCAATATCATAAATTATTCCTCTGCAGAAACACTGGCTTGATACGAGGGAAAATACCAGAGTACTAAAGTTTATTAAAACACATATGGATATACTTTGCAAAGACTCATGTGTTGGCATTTGGCAGTCTCGAGATGGGAAAAAATGACAAGTTCTGTGTGTGGGAGTATGGATGACCTACAGGACATTGAAAATTAATATTGGGTGTGCCATTGAGCTCAAACACTTGGCTTAACCTCGTCTTTCCTCTGTCTGCCAAACTGTACCGGAGTGTGTGTGAAACGCCGCGTCTAAATGTCAACATACTTTTAAAGGAACGTTCCGGTTCTTTTGGGGAGCTTGGCATATTTTCCCTTCTTTCCCATGCCGAGAGATCTTAGAAATGGCGTAACGAGAGCTGGGATAAGACGAGAGGAATGAGATCAGGGACAGGACAGAGAGCTGCAGAAATAATGAGAACGTTCCGACTCACCGTTTCTCTCGCTCATGCTCCAGCTTCACCCGTAAATCCTGAGAGAAGGAAAAACAACAAAATCAAATGAATTCATTCGACCGATCTAATACACAAATTACTTCCAATAATCTGTTCTTCTGTGCAAACTAAGTAAAATCAGTACTGCAAACTAACAAGAAAACAGCATTCAGAAACATCACAGGACATGTGCAGTGGATATTCATGATTTTCAAATATATGTTGCCAAGTATATACAATGGAGAAAGAAACATACTTGCCAAGTGGTTGGTAAATTTATAACAAACTGCAACTACTACAAAAGGAAATTTCCTTTCTAAAATGAAAATTTAAAGTAAATGTAAAAAATAAAAATAAATAAATATATATATATATATATATATATATATATATATATATATTTTTATTCTACACATAAACATGCAGCTTAAAAGCTTTTAAAAGCCTATATGTGATCCTGGACCACAAAACCATATATAAGTAGCACAGATATATTTGTAGCAATAGCCAACAACACATTGTATGGGTCAAATTATTTTTATTTCTGATGATTTAAAGATTTTTTTATGCCAGAAATTAAGTAAAGATCATGTACCATGACGATATTTTGTACATTTCCTACTGTTAATATGTAACTTAATTTTTTTTTAGTAATATGCATTGCTAAGAATTTCATTTGAAAAACCTTAAAGATGATTTTCTAAATTTTTATTTTTTGTATTTTGGCCAAATATTGTCCAATCCAAGCCATACACCAAAGAAAATCTTATCTACTTAGCTTTCAGATTATGTATGAATCTCAATTTTAATAACTGACCATTATGACTGGTTTTGTGGTCCAAGGTCACATGTTTGTTCTTACTTGTACTATCATTTAGCAAATATCATAAACCAGCCATTCATTAAACATCCTCTCATATTCAATCTTGGTCTACTAATCTGAAATGCATACCTAAAATCTGCACTTTGTTTTATGTATTTAGTGGTGGTTTATGAATGCAAACTAAGATGTTCCTGTGTCCTGAGGTACTCTTTTATGTATCTGAAGTACACTCGCATTGCTTTCTTCCTGTCTGACTGTCATCGGCGCTTCACACAGTTGGGTTTATCCAGTTCTTGAAACCTAAAAGCATGTTTGGCATGTACTTAATAACAGGATGAGGCGTCTCCTGTTGAGTGGCTGGTCACGGTGCAGCTTATATTCTCGAAACCTTGCAATTATCAGATATTTTTTGCAATAAGTTCATACTACCTGACAGAGAGACACTGAGAAACTCTGGTGACACTATCCTTATAGCCAATATGTGCATTTTAATACATTATGGGCTGATTTCCTGGTTAAAAATTAGATTAAGCCAGAACTAGAACCAGAACCTTTGCTAATTTAAGAATTTTTATAAACATCTTACAAAAATGTATTATCTATGAACATTTTAAGACCAAACAATGACAATAAAGTATTTTAAGATATCTCAGTGCAAGCTTTTTCCAGTTTAGACAGCTCTTAACATTTATTTTAATCTAGGACTGGTTGTAAACCCTGTTCGGGAAACTGCCCCTATATATCACTTATAATGTACAGTATAATGCTTTTATAATGCATTATACATAAGGCTTGTCATACTTGTCAATACTTCTTAAAATTATTTGTGAATCAAAAGTGAATCAAAGACAGTTAAAGGTAGGCAAAAAGAGAAATTTACTGAGAATATAAAATCTAAATTCTAGGCCAGCAGTTGCACACGAAAAAATTTAATTTTCTAAAAAAAGCAAACATTTACATATTATTCAAAATGTTTCCATAATACCTGGTCTACAGCATTTCCTTTAGGACTAATAGGAACAGACAACATGGTAAAACTGTAAAAGGCTGCTAAAAGTGATTCTGAAAACTTTTAGAGCAGCCCAACAACAACAGATCAAAAAAAAAAAGAATTGAGAGATTCCCAGAATAGTCATCTGCCTACTGTACATTTATTCAGTGCTCTTGTCACATTGCAAGAGCAGAATAAAATGAAAAATGCTTGGTAAAACTGAAAGAGCTCTTCCAAAGTTTTTAAGTCACATTAAAGCAGCGAGCATTACAATATTTTACTGACAGACACAATTACAGCATGATGAAAAATGTACCACCAGATAATGTGCCAGATAATGATTCCTAGCACAACTTCTGCTCTAACTTGTTTGTCATTGAATAAAAACAACTGCCCCCGGTCTCCCCTACTGTTCTGAAATCAGCAGCGCTCTGTTTGGTTAAAGCGCCTTCCACCACTGAAGATAATGAACGGTCTGAATACTGTTTACACCGATACTGTTGACACTGTGTGACGTCATCGCTATTACGAATGCAGCAAGAGGCTGAAATAAGAAGTAATCTGCAAGTTTATGCGCTTCACGTGTGTCTTCATTATGCATGCGTTTTAACCTGTCAAGACTCACAGTGTTGTTGTTGTTGTTGTGTTGCTATAATGACGTTTGGCTAAGTTGAGAAAGTTGCTTCTGGCATTGTGTGTATGAGCAAAAATATGAGAGGTGAAAGTGTGAGAAAAAGAAACCAAGAACGAGTTAGACGGAAACAAAAGAGTGTATGTGTGTGTGTGCAGAGTGCATGCCAGTTATTTATCTTGAGGTCTGACTGGTGTCCGGTGTGGAATGATAGCATTGTACTGAGAATTCAGGCAATGAAAGAAAACTACAAGGATACTGGTGTTTAATGCTATACAGTACATACAGAGCGGATGTTAACAGTAGTGCCTCTCTCAGCTGTATCCTGTTTAAAACTGTTTCTTACAATGCAGCTTGGGCTGGGATTATATCAGGTCAGTTTGAAGCTTCGCTCAAAAGTCTGGTGAGCAATGCAGTACTATAAGTGCTATTATAAGCTTTTACATTGTTGTTTTGTGAATTTCTGCTTTGCAATTCATTATTTTAAATCAGTAAGTGAATCGGAAAAGAAAATGAAGCAATCAATCAAGCAATAAAATTCATTAATAATACTTATAAATAAATATATATATTTTTTAATTATTATTCATTTATTATTATTATTACTATTGCAATTAATTAATAATATAATAAGGTGCATTACAAGGTATAATTAATGCATTAAATACTTTTATAATGCATTATACAGAAAATCATATTATTGTTGAATATATAAGTTCACAATCATCACAATTTATTATGCTTTGGAGCTTATTATTATAAAATATATATTTTTTTATTTTATTTTTTTATTTAGTTTACTAGAATAATCTAGATTGTTTATTAATTAATTTAGCTTTGCAGTTTAATAATATATCATTTATATAAATGGATGAAATGTATCACAATACAGCTGTTTTGTTAAATGTCTTCCACTGTTGTATTTCTCTGAAATTAATTTCAGTTTTAGAAACCGCATTTTGTCCTTTGTTACGCTAAATTATCAAGGAAACTTAAAGGCTGATTAGTTAATGGATCATTCAGACAACCAGCTGAATATTTGCTTTGGGAAACACAGTCTTGCACACGCCTAGCTGCTGCTGAGTGGTGTACTGTGGGTAATTACCTGTCTGTAAGATGGGGTTCTGCTCTTGGGTTTGTTGCTGTTGTTGCTATTGAGGTGGTAACAGAAGCGTAAAGCTGCCAGGTCCTTCATTATGGAGGTGAGTGCCTCTTCATCATCTGGAAGAAACAAAGACAAGTTTATGCTAGGGTGTTCTGGGTGTTTTTGCACATTGCTATGCAGCAGCTAAGGTGTCTTTGGAGAATTTTTAGCTGGTTCAACAGCGTTGTTTTTTCACTGGTCCAATCTCAAACTAAATGATATTGTGGTCTCTAGATTCTGGTTCCTCCTTAATGGGATAGTTCTCCCAAAAATAAACATTCTTTTAATAATGACTCACCCTCATGTCATTCCAAACCTGTAAGAACTGTGTTCATATTTGGAACACAAATTAAGATATTTTTAATGATAACAGAGAGCTTTCTGACCCTCCATAGACAGAAAACCAATTACCAAGTTCAAGGCCCAGAAAGATAGTAAGGGCATTATTAAAATAGTCCACGTGACATCAGTGGTGAACCTTAATTTTATAAAGTCACGAAATAACTTTTCTGTGTGCAATTAAAAAAAAAAAAAAAAGAAAAACAACGACTTTATTCAACAATTTCTTCTTTATTGTATCAGTCTTTGACGCATGTTCAAGAGTACCATAAAGCATTGCATGTGCATTTTGATTTCACCAAAAATATCTTAATTTGCTTTCCGAAGACAAACGAAAGTCTTAGAGGTTTGGAACAACATAAAGATGAGTAATTAATAACAGAATTTAAATTTTGGAAGAACTATCTCTTTAATGCACTGCATTTTTTCAATTTACTTCAATTTAAACAAAAATATTGATGCTTGCCTGAAGAAAAAAACTTGAACTGAGATATGATTTAAATAGACTATTGCTTGTGCAATTCAGAAAATCTGCTTAACACCATGTTAACAAGTTCTAGAACAGTTGAAATCATCATCTATTTTAGAGACAAGTGCAAATAAGGTGTCTTTCACACACCTATTCCAAGCAGTTCGACTATAATAGAAATGTCCTATTTGGATCATATCCTCATTCATATCTGCCATTTCATTCGAATACCTAGATGCCAATCAAGCCGACCCACTGTTTCCTTTTGAGATTGTATCTGGGGTTTTCCATCACTGCAGACACAGACACACCCCTAACATATTTCCATAATAGTGCAGAAGTGCTCCTCTTTCTCAAGTGAGGCCAATGATGTAAACAAACAGCCCACAGACAGAGACAGAGCGAGTGCACACACGTGGCCAGGCACAAGAGATCACTTTATATTAGCACTAAAGGTTTGGTCCCATTGAAGGGCTTGGTCTGCTCCGATGCATTAAACTCTCAGCATGACAAGCACTGAGCGAGTTAGTGTGAGAGAGAATTTTAATAATGCAACATACACCAAACAAGATTACAGCACTTCTGAGCTTCAAAGAGCCACTCAACTAAAAAAGCACCGGATCAACTAAGAAATCTGGAAAACAAAGAGATTTCGTTTTAACCTGCTCCTTTGCAAAGCGAACGCTAACAGGCTCTCTTTTTTATTTTACCCCACCAATTAAAGGGAACAAAATAAGGGAATAAAAGCCTCTATGCTTTATCAGAAGGACATGTGAAGGAAAGCAGCTCATGTGTGTCCTGAATTCATAACGGGATCGCATGAAGAACGACCGTGGCAAGAAAAACGCAAGAATATGAACACCAGAGGCAGCCTGCCAAACATTAAAATAGTCCACAAACTCTGCCATCATCGAAAGGGAAATGGGGAGCAATCATGCAAATGAGCATGTCAGACATTAACATATCAAGGAGCCCTAATGGGACCAATTAAGCGTGTCTTGTAATTACAGTCTGAGTGGAAGGTCATTCACCTCTGCTATCACGGGGAGGAGATAGTGGGAAAGAGAAGAGAGCTCTTGTAAATCTCAGGTGCCCATGTGACAATTTATTTGCTCTATTTATCCACAAATTGTAGAAATAAAGCCTTTACATTTTATGAGTCTGTTCCCATTTATCCTACAGTATAATGATGAGTAAATGCTGAATGTGCCATTTTTTTTAATTAGTCTACACCTACATCGGCCCATTCATACCACTATATATATATACTGTATGCATATATGCCATTTCTATATTATATAAGACTAGCTAGTCTTAAAGAGATAGTTCACCTTCAGTTGCTGGTCCCCACTGACTTTTATAGTATGTAAAAAAAACAAAAACAACATTATGAGGACCATCAACTGAAGGTCAACTATTCCTTTAATGGTTATATTTGCAGTCCATTTTACTGCAGTAATGTGACATTTAACACGTGATGAGATAAATAGACTTCATAGATTTTTTAAATGTGGATGTTTATACCATGCTGCAGTCAGACTGAAAGTAAGTTTGTTTTGCATCCAAAAAAGGAAATCCTCCCGTCATTTTCTCTCTACCCTCAAGTGGTTCTAAACCTGTATGAGCTTCTTTCTTCTACTGAACACAAAAGACTATATTTTGAAGAATGTGAATAACTGAACAGTTTTTGGTCCCCACTGACTTCCATAGTATTTTTTTTCATCTCTTCAAAGTATCTTCTTTTATGTTCAGCAGAAGAAAGAAGCTCACATGTGTTTGAAACAACAGAAGAGGGAGTAAATTATGACAAGTTTATTTTTTGGGGAACTATCCATTTAAACCAATGACTATACAGCAGCTATTTGACTATAGGTTAACATCATCCAATAGCCCACACGGATTATAAACAATTTAAATAAATAATTAATAATTTTAATGAAGACTTATAAAGGGGAAAAAAGGAAGGACGTGACATGTGGTCATGTATGGTTTCCCATACTAGGAATTTGTGCTCTTTGTTTAACCCATCCAAGTGCACAAACACAGCAGTGAGAAGTGAACAACCACACACACACACACACACACACACACACCCGGAGCAGTGAGCAGCCAGTGCTGCAACTCCTGGGGAGCAGTTGGTGGAACAGTGCCTTGCTCAAGGGTCTCAGCTCAGTCGTGGTATTGAAGGTGGAGAGAGCACTGCTTATTCACTCCCTCACCCACAATCCCTGCAGGACCTGGTACTCGAACCTGTGACCTTTTCGTTACAAGTCCAACTCAACTCAGTAGGCCATGACTGCTCCCAAAAATGAGCGAGCCAGCCAGGAAACTGATTAATTATAAGAAATTAAGGTTTAAAAAAAGCTAATAAGATTCATTCTGATTTCATGTCAATTGACACAAAAGAGGTTTATTTGCAGAATGTACAAGATGAGAAAAATCAAGCTGCAAAAACAACAAAAATGTCATAAAAAGAATTGAAGAATTGCTCTTATTAAATAATATAAACATTTTAAACAACAAACTGAGAGAACAGCACATGAGTTCTTTGGACTGCTTTTATTATATTGTAATAGTCTTTTTTATCACTTTTTGGAGCCATTTATTTTTAGTGCATGAAGCACAGCACTTAATTTTTATTTCTGGACAAACTATTCCATTAAACAAGCTTACAACATTATTACTGTCAGATGCTGGACCCAGTTTTCAGGCAGTAAGGTTGGGTCATGTGCAGCAAATGACAGTGGTGTGTTTGAGGGGTTTTATTGCATCCCAGGGGAGGCAGAAGGGCATTGTGGGGCAGAGGAGTGCTGGGCGAGGGCGAGGCTGAGGCAGATGGAGTCTGGGGCCGATCTTTGATTCTGACACCAATGCAAGTCTTACTACGCAGCTGTTCTTCAACAGTGGCACCCACCATTAGACAGGGTTCAGAAAGGGTTCACAACACACACACACTTTCTTCCTCCATCTGACCCCATTTCTATTTTAATATTGCTACACTAAAGGGATTTAGCTTCTGCAAAATAACCTCAGAAGAATGCTTTCCAGAAGCTATTGATCTTGAAACACTGATGGGAGAATTCGGTAAACAGTTGTTCCACTTTTGCGTGCAACATTACAACGTTTTACCCACAATTTAAGGTAACACGTTATAATAAGGTTCTATTTGTTGACATACTGTAAATGTTAAATTAACATAAATGCTGTTTTCAATGTTTTTCTATAACCTGACCAAAGTTTAGGGGAAATAAAATGTAATACACAAATATTAATTTAATATATAAATATAAATAAATGTATTAAGTGAATTTATAACAAATGCATCAAAGAATTTGGATGAAAAAGTGATGAGTTTCATGATATTTTTTGGTAACACTTCAGAATAGGGGTCCAAAATAATGCATTAGTTAAGCATTAATTAATGGTGAATTTGTTCACAATTAAGCATTAGTTGAGCAAAAACACACTACTAATTAATAATTAACCTAACATTTTAATCATTAATTACTAGTGTGTTTTTGCTCAACTAATGCTTGATCAAAAAAGCATTTTGCCCAAGCATTAGTTGAGCAAAACACACTAAATCAGCTTATTTCGAAAAAAAAATAGAAGTAAACGAGGAGTAGCCATTTATTTATTTATTTTTTACATGACATGTTGTATATTCCTTCTATGTGTAGTTGTACAAAAATCAAGACAATCTGCAAACAATGAGATGAAGTCTCTGCTGTTTTCCCTCCACACTTCTTCCACAGGTCCCGTGAGAGAGGGACGGGCAGCCGTGAGCCGCGTATAATTACGTAGTGGCGATGAGGCCATCTGATAGGCGGGAGAGGGGGAATACGGCGAGATAATTAACACCGATACCCAAAGCAAGACCAACGCAGACGAAAGGTGGGCTCAGAGATAAAGCGCTCATCAGAGCGCGAAACCGCCCCGTGTGCAGATAGTTCCTGGGTAAATAAACGAGACGAAGCAAAAGGAAAGGAGGAAGAGCCAAGGTTAACACAGTTTGAAATAAGGTTACGCCTCCATCAAAGAGCATTCAGATGACATTAAGAATGGGGAGGTGGGGGGCGAGCTATTTTCCAGAGCGTGTTAACTTAATGGCCTTGCAGTCGCCTCAGTGATTTGAACACTGCAGCAAAGAATAGTCCTTTTTTCCCCCTAACAACTTCTGTCATTCTTTCTACTGCAGTCATTCAAGGCTTTTCTGCAGAGCTGAAAAGTTTAATTTATGGCATGTAATCAAAATTGACCCTATTTGTTTTTTTTTGTATTTCTGGTCTCATTGCATTTTCTCTGTGAGCAAATTGCCTTTATAATCATATGTGATATCTCCGCTTCTGAAATAACTTTCCCTTGGGGATGACATCACCAACATATTAATAAAACAACTTTTGTCAATCAAAAACTCATTTGGTGCAGCCAGTCAAGTCATGTGGTGCAACCAAAATACAAACATAAACAGGAGCACCAAACAGGAAGCCGTTCTAAAAAATTTAAAAGCCATCCTAAAGTGATGTCAAATGAATGAATTTGCCATTAATTGCGTTCAAAAATAAAAGTTTTGCTTACATAATACTTATATTTAATATAAAATATATAAATGCAGACACGTGAATGCATATATTTTTGAAATATGTAATGTAATTAAATATATTTATACATAAATATAATAACAGTTTTCAATAATTTCAATGTGATAAGAACTTTGCTCTTGGTTGACATCAAGTTTTGTTAAAATGCTAAATAAAAAAAATAATAATAATAAAGCTTTTGTCTGCCAAAAAAGTCATTTGGTGCAACCAATCCAGTCATGTGACGCAACAAACATGCACAAACATACAGGAATACACCAAACCCAATAAACAACCAAACAAGTCATAGTAAACAAACAGAACATATTTCCTTGTTAGTACTATTAACGTTTTTGCTTAAAAGACATTCAACAAAAAAAAAATTAACAATGCTTTACTTAATTCCTGTGTGTATAATGCGTTATGCGCCATATAATTCATTGCAATTTTTTTTACAAATAATCGTAACTACAGTTAATACATTTTAACACTTAGCAATTCATTGTTACGCTAAATATTTTAAATTCAGTTATAATTTTTATATAATGTAATTACATTATAATTTAATAATGTATTACAACACACATTATGAATAATTGTAATGATTTATCCCCCTCAATAACACGTTAGTAATGCATTACAGATAAAGACTCACCAAAGCACACCAAAAACGTTGATTTTTACACCATTACAGTTAATGCAAATTAATTAAATATCCTATTTATTCTTAATTTACATTGTTTTGTGAATGTCGGTTTGTTGATGCAAATAACACATTTACAACATTTACCATACTATGTGGGCAGGTGTGAGCAAATACTAGTGACTTTCAGCAGGTAATCAATTAAAACACCTTGAAGTAGAACTTCTAAGGTAAATGCCATTAACGCATACAGGTCGCAAGCATTTAGTTTTTGGATCGGAGATGATGAAGATTACCCATCATCCCCTTCTCCTCCTGGTTGTGTGGGGGCCTGAGATACAAAGCTGATATACTCTTGGGTTTGGAGATAAAGATGGCTTCTACACCACATCCCACACAGACCTGGCACAAGGGAAATGGTTCAGATGCATTGGAACCAAAATGGAGGAAGCAATCTTATCATACTGCCGCAGAGATTAAACATTTCAGCGCACCTCCTTTTTGAAGGCAATGTTGGCTCCCTTCTCGCCTGGGCGGACATGGAGATTGGTGCGGCATGGTTATTATTGATTCTGCAGTGCGCAGCATTACGATAAGAAGGTTAACTACACCTAAGCACTCCGACGACCATTTCCACTTTGGTGTTTAGCATTTGCGTACAGAAACTTGATATTGCTAAGATGTAGATTTTCGATAGCAACCATCTTCCTTCCTCGCATCCTGTGAGAGTGTGCATTTGGGGCTTTTGTCGATTGATTTTGTCATAATGCACAAATTCTGGTATCTTAATACGTCAAATACATCCAAGGGACGCACTGAGTGGGTCTTTGCGCGTATGTTTGTGTGTCCGGTGAAGATTTTGGCTTGCTTTGGTGAGAATGTTTTGGTTTGTGTGTAAGTGAAGTCTAGCAGAAGCATCTTTATCTAAGATGCTCCATTTGATACCCGTCAAGCAGGCTGTTCCACCAGCTCACATTCCTCCAGTTTGTCTTCTCGAGTGTGTGTCTGTGCGTGAGTGTGTGTCTGCGCGCGAGTGTGTGTCTGCTTGACCTGTGGCTTGATATCAGATATGTCTCTCTCTCTCGCACACTAGAGTTTTCCCTTATCACCTTCTCAGTAGCTTTCCTTTTTTTCTTGAGAAGAGTAAGAACAAACATAAAGCTGTCAACCCAAATACACACTGTTAAGCAGCTGATGAACCTTCACAAACAGCTGGGAAGATTAAAACGGGCTTGAATCAACTACATTTTGTGTTTTGGGGAGTGGCTTAGTTTTGTTAAAAAGATGACTTGAGGTTAAAAAGTGCAGCAATCCAGTGTCAGTGAGTGCAATTAATTATTCTTCAATACAAATTCAGCTTTTGAACGACATTCAAAAATTTGATTCTGAATGTTAGTCAAAAAACATGCTATTTTAAATATTTTGTTGATGAGGCACAATGTTCTGTTTAGTATGAACTCTGTAAATGTTTCTTTCTTTTTTTTTAATTTTGGAAGCATTCATGAAGCACTTTATAATAAATAAATAATAATTTATTAATAATTTAATTAATTATTTGCAAAAGTATTTTCATTAGAAATAAGTGTCAATATTATATATATATGCATATATACAGATACATATATGAGTATATAAGTGTAAACATTTGTATGTTTGTTTATGCATATTCATAGTATGTCCTTAAAAGTTAATTTTCACAAAATACTGTAAAAATGTGTTTATTAGGTTAAACTGTTCTTGGTTACATCTAATTTTAACATAGTTCTTAAGAATTTTTATTTACTTACATATATGTACACTGTAAAGCAATTTTCATACAACAGTTAAATACCGTAATTTCATTAACTGATTTATTGTTAATATACCAACCTATTAAAGCATTGAAATCTATTTTGTACATTTGAAAAATGCTGATAACCACCAAATGCAGGAATAAAAGTCACATAATATACCAAAGCCCATCACAAGTAGCTTTTAAATATGAACACATAAAGATTGTGCTCAGTGTCATTCACACAAACACTAAACTCCATTTTTGTGACACTCAGTAAACTGAAATATGCCATAAACATTCATTTAACAACATTACATGTGACATACCATTCTAATAAACATAGCTGATAAGAAAAAACTAGAACTACCTAGAAACATTGCTATTTCAAAGAAAAACATTGAATTCAAAATAAATTGAAATGCCATTCTGGGAATGTCAGTTCCCTTTCAGTCAGTCGCTATGATGTTATGTCATTGACTGATGTCATAGGGTCCCGCCTGGGAGACCAGTCGACTCTGACTTTTGAAGAAAACCACCATTAGCTTTTCTGCTTCGAAGCCGATTCGCTTGTGAGGAAGACTGGAGAAGAAAGAATACTTACCTGCTGTAGAAGAGTCACTGATGGCGGAGAGGCCAGAGATCCCCCAGGCATAGCGTGCGGTTGCGGTGCTCCTGAGCCCACAAAACGCCGCCACCTGGAGAAATTGCCCCCGTCTTCCATCCAAAGCCTGTAAGCTGTCATCAGCTCTTGCTGGCAAAGCTTACAGTACTGCGGGGCAGGTCGCTTCAGCCCTGCATGCCATGGTTATCCTGAAGGTCCACTAGGCCAAGGCACTAAAATAACTGCGCAAGGGTAGTTCTGACCGTAGGTTCGAAGGAGGTAACACCTTAGCAGGGGTGTCGAGCTAGCCGTCGTAAGGGGGTGCAGCCTGTCCCAAACCCAGCTGCCACTAAGTCTTTCCGGAAGACCGTGAAGTGGTCTTGAGACAGGCTGCCCAGAAATGAAGAGGTTTGTTCTTCCGGGGACCCTAACATCTGCGTCCCCAGCCTCGGGGGAGGGCCGAGAGCTTCCTTTCCTGCTGCCAGTGGTACCAACCCTTTCACAAAAAGAGCAATTTTCCAAAACTCTGGGCCCTATTCGCCATGTTCTCGTTGTAAGCGATGGTCCGCTTCCTTGTTTTGAGGTTAATGGTGCCGCTTTACTCTCCCACGGGGGAGAGTTGGTGTGTGCTGCTCACAGTGGCCTGTCTCGCTGCTCGGACACTCTGCCTCTGGGATCCAGCTTCCGCTCTGCTGTTCCTGCTTTTACGCAGTCTGGTTCATTGGCATACTTTTCACCTCTGTTGGTTCAGCGAAGAGTGCCTCTGTACTGCATGTGGAGATTGCAGTCCTGTTGGCAAAGGACGTGATCGAGCCAGTCCCTCCAGCCGAGATGAATTCGGGCTTCCTACAGCGTAAGACCCACAACATATCGAGGGTAGCGTATATCAACCAGCTGATTTGGGGAGGCTCAGGTAGACCTGTTTGCCTCCCAGGAGTCCTCCCATTGCCAATTGTTTTATTCCCTGACCGATGCTTCCTCGGCATGGATGCATTGGCACACTGCTGGCCCCCGGGTCCTTCTCAAGTACGGCCTTTCCCAATGAGCCTACACGTTTGGCTTCTGGACGGGACTTGGTATACCTCTCTAGCCTTCCCCAGGCCATGGTGGACTACAGCCCCCTCTACAAGGCAGGCCGATGCTCTGAGGTGGGGTCTTTCACTGACTGGTGCTCCTCTCGCCGAGAGGACCAATAAAAATGCTCTGTCAGAGTGGCGCTTTCCTTCCTTCAGGAGAAGTTGGAACGGAGGCTGTCCCCTTCCACTTTGAAAGTTTACCATGATCTGGTAGACAAGCTTTCTCTAGGGAGACACCACTTGATCGTCAGATTTCTTAGAGGGGCAAGAAGGCTGAACCCAATCCACACCTAATGCCTTCTTGGGACCTCTTCATCATCTATAGGGAACTACGGGAAGCTCCCTTTGAGCCCCTAGAGGCAAGACTTTTTGTCTTTAAAAACCTTGCTCCTGGTCACGCTCACCTCCCTGAAGAGGATGGGAGACCTGCACGTATTTTCAGTCAGTGATTCATGGCTCAAATTCAGTCGGACTTACTCATGTTTTCCCAGACCTGGTTATGTGCCCAAAGTTCCCACCACACCCTTTCGGGATCAGGTGGTGAACTTTCAAGCGCTGCCTGTGGGGGGAGGTAGACCGGGTGGGTGTCGGCTTGCAGTTGTCCATTTGTTCCGAAGGGTTCATCTCGTCACCCATTGCTCCTTATCTCTGGCTAGCGGACGTCTCCTTCCCCTCCTGTCAGTCCTGGAATTTTGTTCCACAGTTTTTTTATTTACCATACAACATTTTCAGAGGTGTTTTTACAGTTAAATACACAGTAATGTTTACAGTGTATGTAACATTAAATATTTGATATATTTATTAGCATTTTAGTATCAGTTTATTCCAAAAAAAGATTCAAAATATTTTTTTTTCGTATTCATAGTATATCCTATTTATTTTCATTTGTATTTGTAGAATTGTCACAATCTACACACTTGTAGCATAAATATACAAAAATATTTCATAAAACACAGTTCAACACAATAATATTAAAATACTTAAATTTGACCTTTATTGTGACTCAGATAATATGAGTATGACACAAACTATGATTTAAATGATTAAAGCAATACATGAAAATAAATATACTTAAAAAATATACTACATAAAATATACTAAAAAAAATTATAAATGACTTTAGATTCAATCTTCCAAATGCATGTCTAAATCTAGTTTTAAGAATGAGGCTTATTGAATCAGATTCAGTATGGTGTCTGCTTCAGATTAGATTTCTATGGTCTACGGTTTTATTTAAAAAGCATATTAAGTAATCAAATACATATTTAGTTTTAACTTCTTTTAATTCTTTTTGTCAGTTGTTTTAACTGAATTTACAAAATAGTTTTAATCTATAAAAAAAAAACATATATAATAATAATAATAATAATTTGACTGCACACCTACTCAAAGCACAGAGTTTGCCTGGCTCTGCCGCATTTCATCTCTCAGTCAAGATCATTTCGGCCCTGAATGTATTCTTATCCGATAAAAACAAATTAATTTATCAAACTGTCCTAAAATAAATGCGGTTGTCATGGTGGCGGTGACGAGCTTTGGCGAGCGGTGATGTGGGATTTATTAAAAGCAAGAGTCTGCGTCCCCGCGCTCCTCGCCTGCATTCATCTTACTGACGCAGGCATTATGACTGAGATGATAATCATAACTCTCCTGGCTTTATTGCTCTATCCTGCAGTGTGTAGCAGTGTGGGCAGCGGTGTACCGACCAGGTGTGCAGAACTCAAATAAATAATGTCTTTGTTCCTAGATATGTAAATTAATTTATTTCAGGCTGCGTGGTGATTAATCATCACAACCAGTGTGTCCTTTCAGAGATGGATCCATTTAGATTAAAATGATTATTCATAGAAAATAAGAGGATGAGAAAGTATGGATTGAACTTTGTATCTGCTTGAATGCAGAAGGGTTTGGATGACATAGATGAAGTTTGACATTGATTCAGTAGTTTTATTCAAGAATAAAATCCAGATATTAATCTCAAAAAGAAATATTGTACCAGTTAAGATCACTGTTCTTAATACTACCAGAATACATATTTATTAATAAGTTAGTATTGTTTTCTCTTTCACGTGCTATCTTTAGTAGAACCCAACAAAAAAGTAGATGATTTTATAATTGGTCATGTTGTCCATATAGTAAAAAAAACTCACTCTAACTTGTCACATTTTGACGCTTGGTCAAGACCCTTTTGTGTCGCTTTTTGAAGCTCAAGGTACCCCTTTAGTCATTTTTTGACTTAAAGGGTCCTCCGTTGTTTTACATAGGATCCCTTAGCGTCAAGATTCAGACGCAATATTTTTTACATTTTATCATCATAATTAAAAGATGCATTGGGTAAAAACATTGGCATTATTGCATATATCCTGGGGTGTGATTTTTTTCAATGTAAACACTTATTTAAATAGTATTATTGACACATTTATGAGCTACATTTACAGTATAACCCAACCCCTGCCCCTAAACCTACCATCTGTCAATAAAACACAAAATATAGCAGGCAGACACAACTATAGTCATAATTTATTTGAAAGATATTAATATTTCAAGTCTTTTGAGGCAAAACGATTGATTTGTAAGAGAAATAGATGCGGTCGCTGTCTCCGTCTTCCCTATACTTCCTGTGCGTTGCTACAGTCTGTGCATGATTTAAAAAAATGGTGCTATAAGAATCCTTACGTCAACGTTGGTTGTGAAATGCCATTGGTTCTTGTGTGTCTTGTGATCAATTGTGTCATGGTGTTTTTTGAAACATTATTGGCTCCTGTGCATCTCATGACCGTTTCGTCGTGCTAAAGAAAGGGAGTATGTTTTCTGAACAAGATGACAGCGCACGAACGGAGCCGGACATTTTTAGTGATTAAAACCTTGTGTTTTACTCTTTTCTTCGCATAAAGACTTAGTATGGCTTCAGAAGACTTGGAATGTGACACAACTTTGACACAAATGTATTTATACTGCTTTCTTTTGATCAGTTTAATACCTGTGACTGCATTTGCCTGTGTGTGTTTATATAGTTCAGAGGTAGGTAGGTTTAGAGTAGGGGTGGGGTTTGGTGCTCCAATAAAAGTAAAACAAATATTAAATAAACTGTTATATGCATGTAATCCATTACATTAAGCCAAACAACAGAAACAATTGGAGGACCCTACACGTCGAAAAGTGACTAAAAGGGGTATTTCAAGCTTCAAAAAGCGATGCAAATGGGTCTTGACCAAGTGTCAAGACTAGAACTGTCTGATGCTGTTGCTCACCAACTTACAGCAAGCTCAGTGGCTAAAAACTTTAATTTAGATTTGATTTTGCACTAATTTGTTAACTTCATCATGGCATACAAAATAATTTGGGGAGATTTTTATAAGGACTTCAGTTTGAAACTTAGATGGAAATATAGATCAAAGCTGAAATGTTAAGGTGAATATATACTGTAATGCAATTTTTATTTTGTGGTAAGCTGTTAGCTTTAACGTTTTGTGACTCTGAAGTGTGTTTGGAAATGTTCCTGTAGTTTTGAGTGTGTGTGTGTGTGTGTTTGTGTCTGTGTGTGTTTACCCAAACATTAATATAACTACATTCTAATATGAGTTGTCTGTCTTTGTTGAAAACTTGAAGCATGTTGGGTATGTGCGTGTGCGTGTTTGTTGGACCCAGATCAATTTTCTACTCGGAAATGTGGGTAAAAAAGTGCTTCTTTGTGTGTATATGTGATGTATTTCCCTATAACACAACCGGATATTAGGCCCAGATGTGGAATTGCCAATGCACACCTACACTTGCATCGCTGTGTGTGTTTATGTTTCAAGGATGTCAGCAAATAAATTGAATTTCCCATAATTTATTTGTAAGCAGATACAAAGATAAAATAACACGCATTCACGGACCCTACAGTAATAACACATTTTCACCTGTACTATATATATGAATATGTATGTGTGTGTAGATTTAGGGTTATACATACAGCACACTTGATTATAATTTTAACTGTAGTGTGTTTCATTATTTCATTATTTTTTACTAAATATAAAATAAATAGCAATTTCATATTTACAAATATATATATATAATTTTTTTTTTTTTTTTTTTGTAAATGACTGTAAATGCTTAAGAGCATATTTATTGGTGCAATTTCATCAAAATACTAAAACAGTAGAATCATAAATTTACAAATCTGTTCTTAATTGAGTCAAAAAACGTTCTTAAGTTCATGGCACATAATTGCCATTTACAAGCATAAGAACAAGCATAATGTGTTCTTTTGAAGAATATTATTTGTAATTTTTTTCAAACATTTTCAAAATCTGACATCGTAAATGTGCATGTGTGTGTGTAACAGTTTGAGAAATGTTTCAGTTGTACATGTAGTCAATGCTAATATAATGCATGTGTAGGAGTGCATGCTGAAGGTGGGGGAAGGAAAACGTGTTAAAAGTGCAAGATCTTCTGATCTTTTGTAATTATAGGAGGCAATGAGTTTAATTCATTAATGCAAAATCATCCTCATCCGTTTATTTCCAACTCTTTTGTTTCTAAGTCCTCCGAGACACCCATCCATACCCCTTTTCGTTCCTTTTCTCGCTTGTTTTTAGCGTTAAACTGAAATGAGTATGATCGTTATCTGTGGCCTAATTGCGAGCTAATTATGAGTAGGAATTCTCACGTGGCTCAAGCAAAGGTGGCTAGTCCAGAAATGAAAAACGTGGAGTTTTGTGCATGAATACTTGCATCTTAGCGTAGGTGAAAGAAGCTAATGCTGACACGTAAACGGAAATGCTAGTTATGTGTCAGAATGTTATTTCTAACGCAATGGAAATATGATTTATTATTACTGTGGCAAGGGATGCTATAGTGTACATACTGATAGCATCAGCGAGTAGTAGGATTATATTTTGATGTTTGTCATGATACTGTATGGTTATTAGTTGCATATACAATTGTGCTCCAAAAATGTATAAAATAATACAATAAAAGCATTGTACAGTAGTGTAAAAATAAACAATGAATAAAATGATCTAAATTAAGAATATGGTTCTACGTATTTAACTTGCGTATATATTTTACAGATTTATTCTTACTTTATATACATTTCGAAGAACAATTCAGGCAGTTTGTATACAGTTTTACAGATTGTACAGATCTCACTTAAAATAAAACTTTAATTTAAAGACTTATAAAAATGTGTTACATTTTACATAACAAAGGTGAAACTGTTGTAGGGACCATTATTATTATAGTTAGTAGTAATATTTAAATTTCCTCATTAGAATTATGATGATTAAAATTGTTTTGATTACTTATTGCGTAACATTTATTGCGCTCTTTTACTTACTAAATTTGCAAAAATTGATAAATTGGTTTTTAAAAATGTTTTTTTTAATGTATTTCTAATTCACCCTAGGATATTTTTATTAGGTAAAAAATGAATAAATACAAATTAAATAATAAAATTACGTAAATACGGCTAACACAATAAAAACATAATAAAATGAAAATGTCAGAAATTGTTTTTGCAAATAAACTGCTGTTTGTTTTTGTTTAGTTACCTGCTTACTTAACAAATCATTTAAATAGTTATTAGTTCGTATTACAGCAGTGAGAGTGATAATGTGAAATGCATAAATGCCATAAAGATAACTGCAAAATAGTGTTAAAAATGCAAAAAATAAAAAATAAAATAGGCTTGAATTTCTATAAAATCTCTTGTTTAATTCTTTCAATTTCTGGGCGACATTTGACCCGGACGTCATATTTTATTCATTTTTTCTCGCCTATTATGCATAATGTACAGTGTGTTGCATCAGTTCAGATTGCAAGGTCAGATTTGGGTGAGTTTCTCTTTTAGTGTGTGCATGCATTTGTCCCTCTGTTTTTCCGCAGTGGGTTGGAAACAGGAGTTTCAGTCGTTTACTTTCCAACTCTACTTTCTCTTTCTGTTGCTTCCTCTCTCTCTCTCTCTCTCTCACTCTCTCTCTCTCTGCCGTTCTCACCCATCTTTGTCCTTTTCACTCTAAATTTCCCCTCGCTGTCTGGAGGCGTGCGTGTGTGTATAGGAGCTTTGGTAACGGTTACATAAAAGCCTCGAGTCGGCAGCGCTTTTTCGGCATGTGACAACAGTTGCAGCAAGTTATATATCTGACAGGTGCACAGCAGGTGAGAGTCGCCGTGGAAAGAGTGTAACCAGGGGGCGGACAGGAAGTTTAGGGATGACCACAGCTCCTGGCTAAGAGCAGACATGGCTAAACCACATGTGTTTGAGAACATGCTTTTTTTTTTGTGGGAGGCCCAGACTTGCTTTATGTGCTGGACAGACCAAACCACACCCAGCTCTTCTGCAGTCTGCGGGCAGAGCTCTGTGCCTAAACCCCCCAGACTCAGTGTGGTGGAACCGTGGTACAACCGACTGCATGTGCATATGTGCTTTTATCAGAATCTCACCTCTTGTAGCAGTTGCAAAAACACCCACACTTTACTTTTTAACCCAACATCTGCTCAAGTATTTTGTTTTCCTTCATGATGTTAGTATATTAACCTGACATCACTATAAATTATCTTTATATATATGCACGCATTTACATAAAGTTCCAGTTTCTGATGCTGACTGTTTTTTTTTTTTTCGTACTTACTGGTAGTTAATAAAATACAAAGCATGTTTGACGTGCTATCCGGAGAGAGGGCTCAGAGCTCAGCGGACTCTTTAGCCCTAAGGTTATTAACCCTACTGGGCACGAGGAGCGTTACAGCTCACCGCCTGGCCCGAACCCTGCCTGGTCCCCAAAAAAAACTGAATTGGAGGACAGCAGCCAAATTAAGTAAGCCCCCCAAAGATGTGGCGTATAGAGGGTGCTAGACAATAAGGGAAAGAATAATGGGTTCCTGGCTAAGAAGAGTGTGAAGCATCATATAAAATGTAAGTGATAAGTGTGAGACCCAAGCTGGAGCGGTCCACGCGTTGGGTGCAATACTCCAGCTTAGGAGATCCCCTTTGTACGGCAACATACTTGTACGACCGGATGAGTGAAAGTGAGAGTGAAGTGACTTGTGGCCATACTTGGAATTTGTGCTCTGCACTTAACCCATCCAGCACGCACACACACAGCAGTGAGAATTGAAGAACAACAACACACACCATGACCACACACCCGGAGCAGTGGGCAGCCATTGCTGCGTCACCCGGGGAGCAGTTGGGGGATCGGTGCCTTGCTCAAGGGTCTCACCTCAGTCGTGGTATTGAAGGTGAAGAGGGCGCTGGTTATTCAACAACCCCACCCACAATCATTGCCGGACCTGGGACTCAAGTCACAAGTGCAATCCCCAATCCATTAAGCCACGACTGGCAAGATCAGTAATGTACAAGTAAGTGCGTGCATGTGAGTTTAATAGACAATGGCAATATTGGATGCATAAAAAAAGCAGAGTGTTAGTAACTGCAGTGGTGGGGTTGGATATTGGGGCCCCTGCGGTGGCTGGGGAAAACAAGGGGGCCACTGCGGTGGCGGGTTAGATAGAGGTGCTGCTGTTAGTGAGTGAGGGGTGCCGGATGTTAGTAAGTATGGTGATACATGTGTGTGTGTGTCCTCTCTTAGAGGAATGCTGTAATGGCTCCACCTTCCAGCTGATATCCCGCATGGGATCGAGGACACCTGCTGCATGTTACCAATTCCTTTTTAAAGAGCAGTTTGGCGACTGTTCGAGGGGGCACAGCACTTTTAGACTTGATTTTATTTGGAGCTTTCTTTCAACTGGATACTGCTGCTGTGAACCAATGCTCATGGAGAGACGGGTCTATGCAGGTTGATCGTGTTGACCAAGGAAAATTTTTTTTCTGAGCTAATGGTGCACCTGGATTTTGTTGGAAGTTAAGCAGTGGAGGCGAGGTAAAGCCTATGTTGAATCGTGTGATTCTAATAACAAGACGCCTAGGGAAGGGGGCTTGTACTATTTATTGTAAGTATCTTTCGCTCTGATAGGATGACGAGATGAAAGGATGATTAGGAGGATGAGGAGCCAGCTGTGATTAATTACATGTGCGTGCTCCTCCCGAAATTTGTTATTAAACATCATTTAATATGGCCATACAACAATATCAAGCTGGGACTATATTTACAGGGTGGTTTATATAATTGTCTAACTTATGTACACCAGCTTTTTTTTTATCAGTGTTGGCTTAATATTAAAGTAGTGCAACCATCAGACACCTTGAATGAAAGTGCATGTTTGTTTTGTTTTTTTTACTTGATCAGTGAACCTTGAACATTTATTGAACATATGCCAGTGGACAACCCAGTCTCATATAAAAACGTACCCTGACTACATTTGTCCAAAGTGCAAAACGTAGCGGGGTTACAATAACAGCCCTTGAATTGTATGACTGTTACGTTTTTTGTCACGGTTTAGACCTCCCAACTGAATTAATTTGATATAAAATGTATACTTTCATTGTAGCAGCTAGCCCCACCTTTACCCTAAACCTACCCACTTCTGAACAATATAAAACA